>JH651227.1:1644871-1769940 GCA_000260095.1 Tetrahymena borealis
GATGAATATAAATAAAATCTAATAAATCACAAAGATTTGAAATTATATATTGGATAAGGTTATACAAATTTTATGATTAGTTTAAATAATGCTTTAATAGTAACTTAATTTGATAATTGATTACTTTTCTTTTTATTTATGTTATTTATATTAAAGTAATATTATTTAATATTTGGATTCTATTTTAAGTATTAACAAGCAATTATTATTTATTTACTTTTTTATATATTTTTTGAAAAGTAAATGCTTGTAAATTTAATAAATTCTATCTATCTATCTATCATATATTAATTAAATAAATAATTCGTTAATTGAAAATATAATATCCAAACTTCTTCTTGTAAATAGATATTTTGATATTTATAAATATCAATTATTTTTGTTAAAATAAAAACTATCAATGATCTACAACATGGCGAGTTTTTGATGTAATTTTCCTTTAAATACAATTATAAATGATTGCAAAAAATATGAAAAGAATATAATATTGATTAGATTTTTGTATACTTTAGAAAATGAATGTGATATAAATTTTCTATTTAAAATAAATATTATTTATTTGAATATTAAATTTGACCACGTTTATTCTCTATTACTTAAGAAATCCTTTTGGAGGTTAATCATAAGCATTATTTATTTAATGCTATAAGAATTATAATAAATTAGATTATTCTCATTAACATTTATACCTCAATAATTATACTTTCCCTATAATTCCATATTACAAGTTTCAATAGTGTCGTATGTTCTCTATTTGACTTAATTTTAGGCTTTAAAGAAGCCAATTTAAGTTATTTATGTATTATTACTCCATTTCTATATAATTATTTTAGATAATTAACAGCTGGCGTTGTACTTCTGTAATAAAGTCTTTCAATTAATTAGATTTGGATTTTTTACAATAATCATAAAGATTCTTAATCATAAGTAATTATGGACAATATTTTAAATTTTAAAGGGTATCTGATGCTTTCATAGCATTTATATATCTCATATTATGTTTTGTTTATTTTTTAACTATACATAATTTTTCTTTTAAGCTATAAAAAATACCCTGAGTTCATCACCAAATAATATATCTTACAAAATTGTTTATATTTACAGTTAATTCTATAAAATTTCATTTGATTGTAGCTAACATTTAATTTTTTCTCATACGATTTTACAAATTCTAAGGAATTTATATTCTATCTTGATTATTTGTTTTAATTTAAGAAGCTTAAATATATTAGGTTATATTATATTGGTTAAATATAATTAGTAAAAAAGATTCAATTTTCATATAATAACAGGTTTTTTATAAATTAGAGCAATTTATGAATACTACCAACATTCAACAATTCTTAAAATTCTTAAAAATATTTCTAATCATTAATATAATTCAAGTAAACTAGATTAAATTTGTAAGCATGAACTCTATTGCATAATTTAAACTCAGTAAATCTATTAATAAATCTGAAAAATATGGAATAACTTAAGTGAATAAAATAAAAGAAAGAATAAATATAACTTAATTTTAATGGACAGATTCTTTTCTAAATAGAAACTCTTGGAATAGATTGATTTAAACATTATATTTTTAATTTAAATTTCAAAATAGTAAAATAATTTGTTAATAATTATTAGTTATTCTATTCACTAAATTCAATAGTCAATATTTGACCAGGTACAAGATTTATTATGTGTTTGTTCTTTCCAAGATTATTAAATTAAATAAATGGATTTGAGTATATTATTTACTTAATAGATAAGTAAATGATTAATAAAAATAGAAACTCTAGTCCTGCTTGCATATATTATATATTTTTCTAGAAAGTTGAATAAAGATAAATCTTAAGGAGATCTTTCTCAAAGTAATCAAAGATAGCAAAGAAATTATTAAGCAAAGGATATATATCATTATTAATTTGGAAATAATCCTATGAATCAATCTAATAATATAGAATTCCAATAGGCATTATAAAGTGCTGTGAAGGATATTCCTTTACTCCCTGATACTATAACCGATGATTAAATGAAGAAATTAAATGATAATCGTATGGCTCTTTGGAGAACTGAGGAATTTAAGAATGCATTAAGAAAAGTAGTAAGAGAGACATTAAAAAAGGAGAAGGAGAAAGTGCCAAATAAATATGCAAGCAGAGTTTATAAATAGATGTACTTTAATAATGTAAAGGAGTCAAATAAATTTAAAAAATATGAAAAAATAATGCTACATCCTGATATTACTAAAGCAGATTTTTACTATATTGAAGATAAAGTTAAAAGTATCAATACAAATGTTAAAATCTCTACAGCAGTGACATTTGCTGGATTCTCTTACTTTATGGTAAGAAGGAATTTGATTGGCTTAATGATGAAGAATCCTATAATTTCAGTTCCGATAGTAGGACTGATACCCTTTGGAGGGATGATGATAGCTCAATAGGGAACAGAATTCTTTTTGAATAAAAAATTATTTGAAATAGGTCTATTTTAAAAATATGAGCTATAACATCTCTATTGATTGATTGATTGATTGATAGGATTTTTGTATATTACTTATGTATTTATTTATATTAAGAAATAACCAAATAGATTTTTTTTGATTAAGTCAGTGCAAAATAGAAATTCGAGATTAATTTTATATGAATTTTACAGAATTACTCAATAGAAATAATTTCTCTTTATTCAAATTCTAGTTGTTTTTTCACTTGAAATATCTTCTATTTCTTAATTTTTGAGGCTTCTGTCTATCTAACTTACTAACTAACTAAAAAATTAATGAACTTAAATAAAAGATTAAATCAGAAAGGATGAAAGGAGATCAAACTTTCTTTAAAGCAAATGGAATCATTTTTGAATTATATTATAAATTATACCTATTTTTAATATAAAGCAAGTAATTTTGATTGGATTAGTCTATTGATAAAATAACAAAATCTAGATATTAATATAGATTTCAAAAGGAAATTATAAGTTGAAATACTCTTGGTTTCTATTCAGTGACTATTTTGGGAAACTTTTAATTTTGAATGAAATGAATGAATTAATCTATTAAATAAAGTATGCAATTATATGCTGGTATTAATTTGGCTATTATAATTTAGTGTAGAAAAGGTGAGTGACTCAGTGAGTGAGCGAGCGAGAAATCTAGTGAGCTGGCTTAAAACAAAATAATTAAAGTGAGATCAGCTAGCCAGCCAGCCAGCTAAATTATTTAATATTCATTTAATAATTATAAGTAGGAATTAATCGTAGAACTCTTATTGTAAATATCAAAATAATATTTATCTAAACCAAACTATTGAATATAATAATAATTAATAAATAAATAAGTAAATAAATAAATAACAAAACATTTATTGATTGATTGATTATTAAATTATAACCTTCTCAATAAAACTCATATTTTTTATGTCTGGCGAATAACAATATACCACTGAGAATATTAACAATCAAACTGATTTTGATTCTCACTTAATTTTGAAGGGTCAATAATTAAATTCAAACTTACGTGATGATGAGATAGATTCCTCACCTTTTGTTGGAAGCGAATAAATCGCAGCTGCTGCTGATGGAGGATCTAATGAGATCATAAATTTCTATGAAAACGAGTAGGAATATGAAAACGGAGAGGAGAAAGGTATCAATCAGCTTAAAGAGAATGAATCTAAACCATAGTAAATTTAAAATGAAATTAAATTGGAGGAATAAGAAGATGAGTCCGAAGAAGAATTTCATTCTTTCACTCTAGAAAGAGATGTTGATCCTGATGAGTTGAAAGACCCTGATAATTATTATGAGTAATTAAGCATGAGCTTTTACAATACTCATAAGAAGGGAGATTAAATTACAAGAAGAATGATTGAATAATCACTTTAAGCATATCTCGAAACAAAACGTATTGAGAATTAAAGGTGCGCTTAATAAAATTAATAGATTCACAGAGCTGGAGGTTCCTCACGTAATTCTGATGAGATTTAATAGAAGAATGTGAAAGTGAGAGTAAAAGTAATTAGAAATAATAACATCAATAATAACAATAACACCAACAACAACAATAATAATATCCATGATTCATAATAGAACAAAAGAGGTGTTCTTATTTTCCAGCAAAATAAGAATAGTTCGCACTAAGACCTTGATAAAAATGAGATAACTCTCTCTTCTTGTTAAAAGAAAATAACTTCGTAGAGATCATAGAATATAGAAAGATAGAATGAGATACCAAGAATTTTACATCACAATTAATTTCAAACTACTAACGCAATTAAACCTCATCGTTATTATATAAAAGAAAATAATGAAGGTGAGTAATCTAATAATTAAAAACCAATTAATATTGCCTAATTAATGTAATCAAATTAACATCTGGGGTTCTAATTAAATCACTCTGAATATTCTAAATATACACCTAATTCTAAATAGGTTGTTGATATGGATACAGGCTTTAGGGGTTCAGCTAGATTTCTAAAAATAAATAATAGTAATTAAAATGAATAAGAACCCTAATAAAATTTACGCCACAGATTATCTTTCACAAACAAAGGTATTAATTTACTTAATCATATTCCTTCTAAAGTTAATCTTAAAAACTCTGCCGCTCCTACTATTAATGCGGATGATCACTATAATGATTAATTAAATATAAACAAAGTTTACACTGAAAATAATACCCCGAGAAATCAAAAATATTAGATTTCTTCTAGGAAAAACAGTGGAGGATAAGCAGTTTAGCCATCTAAATTCAATATTGGTAGCTAACGTAATCTGATAGGGCAATAATAAAAAGAAGTATTCCCTGCTATTAAATTAGAAGAAGAACATGTAAGATACATAAATACTAATGAAAGCCTTTAGATTCAAGGTAAGAATTAAATTAAATTAATCAAACAAAATGATTTCTTTGAATTCGCTGCCTAATTATATAACACCAATAAAGGTGGAAATCCTCAAAACATCCCAGTTTAAATGATGAAAAAATTGGCTCAAAATGATTAAGCTTTTAGCACAAACTAATTGTAAAAAATATCTAATTAACTTTAACAAAAATCTAATAGCAACAATCAAAGGTAGCCTATTCCTTTCTCAAATTAAAAGAAAGAATTAATACCAATTACCAGTAGATGATCAAACAAACTAAAATAAAAAATACTAAAAAGAAAGAAAGTTTTTCTAATAAAATAAAATCTAAATACTGCCTCTCTCTATCAAAGAAATTAATAATAAATAAATAAATAAAAATGTGCACATAAATAATTCTTACTATCTATTGATACTTTTAATTTATCAAAAATAAATAAATAAACAAATAAATAATAAATAAATAAATTCTATTAAAAAAATAAACTAATAATAATATATATTATTATAATTTTGAAGTCTCACTAATAATAAGTAAGTATTAAATTTATCATAATAATCTATGATGAAAGAAACATATTACTTAAATTACTAACATAAATCTATTGTAATCTCTAATAAATAATAATTATATTCAATCAATCATTCAGTTCATTTGGCTGATTTAACTAATACTTGCTTACTTACTTACTAACTAAATCACTAATCAAACAAATAAAAAGAAGAAGAAAATATTTAATTTTTAATTACATATTTTGATATTCATTTTTGTAAAGTAATCTTTTTTTTTATTCAATTCGATAAATTAATTACATTTTAAGATTCAAAGATAAACATGATCTTACACTATTTCTTTAATTAAATTATACTTTAAGAGTTCTTCCAGAATATTTCAAATCAATAGCAATATTCTCCTTAATAAAGAAATAAATAATATATAAATTTCAAAACAAAATTTATAATATCTTTATAGATTTTTACTTTAAATTCAAGATTTTTAGATTATTTTCAGTTTACTGAACTGAGATTTTTTGTTTAATAAAATATGGGGCTTTAATGAAAGAATGAGTATGTATCCTCTTGAGATTGAAACTAAGCAAATTTGTTTGATATTTTGACAATTGGAATATTTCCAGAAGAAATAAAGATTGTTTGTATGATTCGTTAAGATATTTAGAATCTAGAACTTTTTAGTGCTTATATATTTACTTCAAATTTCTTTGCATCAAAATTTATATTAAAATAAATATTATTAATTATCATCAATTAGAAAAAATAGCTTAGGATTAAAAAATAAATTAAAATGGACGCTCAATAAACTGTTAACACTCAAGCTGGTACTGCTGAAAAGAAGTTAAAGCCTTGCTGCGCTTGCCCTGAAACTAAAAAGCTTAGAGATGCCTGCGTTTTTAACAATGGTGAAGAAAACTGTAAAGATTTTATTGAAGCCCATAAGACCTGCTTAAGATCTAAGGGATTCAATCCTCAATGAAGGAATAAAAATAGAAAATTAAAAAAAAGCCTAGCATTTTAATTGTTTATACTTTATATTTTATATTAGTTTACTTTTCAACAAGCCATTATTTTTGATTTGTTTCTCTAAAGCTTTCAAAAATCTTCCATTTTTCCTGATTTTTTAATCTTCAAAATCTATCATTTCTAAAAATATCAATCAATCTTTGTTTGATCAATTAAGACTACTTTAATCATAGAACCTATAAGAATTTTCTTTTTTCTCTAATCAAATTTGAGAAATATTTTTCTAATATCTTTGAAGGAAATAAACTTTAAATAAATTAGACCTATATTTTGCAAAGAAAACTAGAAAATGTATAATAATTTAGAAGTGCTTAATATTCTAATTTAAGCAATCTAACTGACTTAAAAATTAAATAATTTGGTAATGGGTGTCTAAATGTTAATTATAAGTAGATTTAATGAACATTGATAAAAATATAAATTTTATTAAAGATATAGAATAACAAACATGTATATATATTAATCAGCAGAATATTTTTAACATTTTAGTAATGTTTTTATTAATTAATTAATTTTAATTTTATAAATAGTTAATTTTCAATTAGTAAATGCATATAAATTTTTACGTTAGTAGAGTGTGTTCATTATGTAGAATGTTTACTGTGATTCAGTATCAAAAACTTCAACAGAATTTTCAGCTTCGATTGTATTTTAATTATTGCTAACACCACCTATAATTATGATTTCGTTATTCTAAATGACATACCCAAATGAATGCCTAGGTATTTACATTCTGCAATCTACCAGCTACCATGTTGGTAATACAGGTTAGCTTGAATCACCTATTATTAGGTTATTATAGGTAGATAGAAATAATTCTAAATCACAGAATTCAATAGAGATTTAGACATTGCCATCACTTCCAATACCTCCAAAAGCAAATAATTTATTATTCAAAAATGCAGTTTAGAAAGCATAGCGAGAGACCAACATTGAAGGGAATTAATTCCAAACTGCTTAAGAGGCAGTTATAGTTAATGATTCACAAGTATTTGTCACATTATTTTTAGGTCCGGTTCTACCTCCTAAAGCAATATAAATCATATTTGTTATCTTAGCCAAAGCAAATGAATATCTGTTCTAGTTCATTCTAGTTATTGCTAGATTTTAATATTGATTCTTTCTTATTTTCAATATTTCTACATTATCTAGGATCACATCCTTTTAGTCTCTTCCACCACATATCAAAATTTAATCTTTCATTCGAATTGCACAACCTTAATATCTAGGTGCACTCGGAGAATATTCTACTTTTTCCTCTATAACTTAGTTTTTAAAATCAATTTTATAAATGAAATTATTGGGAGATTTAGTAGTCTTGTTTGGAGAAACTACCATACCATTTAAGAGATAAAAAGATCCTTCTGAAATTTAAATAATATTATATCCCTCTATTTCACTAAGAATTGATTTGATCTAATGATTGATGGGTTTAAACACATCCATTTTGTCACCTTTATTTTTAAATATCATTTCATAGTTGTATTGATTATCTTTGCTTATTACAATAATATCTTATTTGATATCGTAGAATTCTCTTTTAGATAGATTCGGTATTATTGCTGGATTCGATTTTTAACTCATTAATTTCTCATTGTTAAAACTATTGTTATTGCTAATATTAATTACCTAAAAGCTATAATTATTTTTAGAACTATTATTATTATTGTTATTGTTGCTATAGCTTACATTGTTTTAATTCATTCCTCGGTAATCAATATCAGAATCCTTCATTGTTCTTTTAAGAGTATCTTGGGATAATGATCTTGATGATTTAGTAGCATTGACAAATTTATTCTTGAATTAGTAGGCTTAGTTACGGTAGCCTTCATTGGAATTATTATTAACTCTCTAATAAGTTTGCAGATTGGTTGCTGATTGTGAATGATGCTATGATAAACTATATTTCTATCTATACCCTTATTATTATTATTATTAGTCTATTTTTTCTTTATTTATTCTCTCTTAAAACTAAGATGTTTATTATAATTCTTGATTCTTTTGTGTCTTTGTGAATAAATTACTCTATTATTGTTAATTAGGTGATGAATTTTATTTAAAATTAGTAGGAGGTTTAGCACATCTAGAAGTACTTTTAGGAGATCTTTAAGTGTTGCAATTAGAATTACTCTTTGGACTAGTTCTTGCACTTTGAATTACTATTCTTTATGAAGCTAATCTACTTGAATTAGGGGATATTAATCTCTTTTCACTTGGACTTGCATTAGCACTTAAATTCTTTCTACTTTTAGTCTAAGTATGAGGTATGAATGAGTAGTTAGTTACAGAAGTTGAGCTATTATTTTCGCTATAGAGTTTTTTTAACTGATCAGATACTTTAATATATTATTAATCTTGTTGTTATTACTATTGTTATTCTTATTGATTTTCATCTTGCTTAGGTATTGGTTATTTTTTTTCTTAATTCCCTCCTATAGATGATCTTTATCTCGCTTTAACTAAGTAACTATCATTATTACTAATTACACTATTATTATTTAGATTAGATTCATTTTAATTATTTTCATAAGTCGATAAGCTTCTTTAACATTTCTTTTTGGTGCTATCATCATTATTATTAGTGAGTAAAGATACGTTATAGTTGCTTAAATTATTGTTGCTGATACTGATATTATTATTGTTTGTTGAAGCATTGCTGATAGAGGAAGTAGAATGTTTATATAATTAAGTATAATTCGATGCTATCTTATCCAATAAATTAATAGCATTGCTAGATGTTGACAAATTTTAAATCTTTTTAGATATTTGACTATTCAATAGCTACTACTGTTTTGCTGTTTATTCAGCAATAAATGTCTTTAGTTTTGGATATTGTGGTGTCATTTTAGTTTCAGATATTAACTTATTTATACTATTGTATTTGCTTCCATCTTATAATGTTATTTTTTGATTAGATGTGTTAATCTGTTTCTTTTCTCTTGGAGTTGGAGTTGGATTCTTTTTAGCAGTAGAGTAGAAATTCGAAGTTACTAAAGAGGAAGAATTGGTATTTATTTATAGAGGAGTTCTATCTTATTCTATACTTTTAACATTCTCTTTATCATCTATTATTGTATTCACTAAACTACTATTATTAGATATCTTCTAACCACTTTTTTAATACTAATATTCATTTAATTTCTCATTATAATTAGACTTATAGTATATTTAATTATTACTCACAATTGGATTATTTGCCACATTTCCAACTGATGATGTTCTCGATAAAACCTGTGTTTTTGGTGCTTAATTTATCACCTTGAGATTTTCTTTCAACAAGTTATTAGAATAAGGACTATATGATGGTAGAGAGTAATCTGAAGTGAGTTAAACTTCATCACTTAAATTTTTTAACTCCCGAGTAAGATTGTTTTAAGTATTCGTGATGATGAAAGTATTTGTCATAGTGAAATTGGTATCTTTAACATTGGAAGTGTTATCTGTTGTCAAAGTAGTAGCAGTATTTCCACTGATCGGTACATTTAATCTCTGGAATAACTCTGAAGAATCTTAAAGAATTTAAGAGAATATCTTTGAATAATCAATGTCAGGAATAGTATAAGCAAATACTAATTCTTTTTGGATATCACTCTACACTTTTTCAATTTGGACTTGAAATTTCTTTTAATTGATTAATGTTATGTAGACATTCTAATCATATTTATCAATTGTAGTAACAATGTCTTACAAGGCTTTAATGCTTTGTAAATTCACCTTTTCCTAATTATTCAATTTCGTTTCTTGCTTTAAAACTATTTATTTCATATACTCTCCCATATTTCTTTCTTGTTTTTCAATGCTCTCTCTAACTTAATTAAAGAAATTTCCTATTTATTAATGTGTTCTCTCTGTTTCTCCCTTTAGATCTGACCTGATCTTCTAAATTTCGAATAGTTTTTTATTCAGATCTTATAATAAACTAGAGCACTGTTTCCTTTACTTCAATTTAACTTACTTCATATTCTCAAAAGTATTCTCTATAAGCTCATAGCTAGCTTTATTTGTTGAATACTATGAAGAAACTAAACACTAAGCGCATAATAACTCATCTGTAGATGGACTGTATGCCACTATCTTCTCATGAAAATGAATCTCGCAAAACATCATTTATACTAAAAGATATTCTCTAATATTTTCTTAATTATCTGATAATATTATTATACTTTAATGCTCTTATTATCAACAATATAATTATTTAATAGTGCCCTGAATATTTTAGAGTTAATGAAGTGTTGAAGAGGTTTTTGATCTTAGCTAGTAATTTATTATCCTCTTGTTTGTTTTCTTAATTATTCAATTAATTTATTAAGAAGCTGAAGAAATAATATATTATTTGTATTGATAAATGTTAGATCTTGAAAAAAATAAAACAATGTTACTCTTATTCTAATTGGTTGCTGTTTTTGATTACATTCAAATTTATTCAAATTATCAATCTCAAATTTAACGAACTTTTTCAACTTGATTGTTTATTTGTTTCCTTGTTTGTTAATTAAATATAAAAGCTAGTACCTTTGATTAATTATGAGATATTTCATCAGCTACTTGCAAACAAATAAGTCTATCAATTTTTATGTAATTAAATTTCTAAAAATTGTTGTAATTATAATGTATCTTTATTCAATCATACAACATTTTCATTTTTCTATTGTATTTAATCAAGAATTAATTACCCTTTTGTGTTAAATACTTGAAAAATCAATTATTAAAAGTAACTTATTTTAAGATATTTTTAGAAGAGTAGAAAATAAGCATTAAATATTATACTTATCAATAGAAAATAATACCAGTCCATCTGATAAAATTTTAAGATTTGAGAAGTACTTTTTGATGAAAATTATTATAAATAATCTGCTTATTAGATATTGGTAGTTTTTAAATTTTGATTGTAATTAAGTTCGCCAAAAATTAGTAGAGAATAAAAGCAAGTTAATTAGTTAGTTTATTCTATCTATAAAGTTAAGACAAATGAATTAATAATAGAGCTCTCATCTGTATAATTGCTAGCTTTTAGAATCTAATTTACGCTTGATGGAGAAAAAGAAATTCATCAAATCACAAAAAATATGCAATGCACTTGTAGATACAGAATATTTCCTAGTAAATTCATGGATAAAGAAATCTAATTCAGAATATAATTTGCAGTAAGCAGATAAATCCTTATAAACTTTAATAAAATGCAAGTAAAATCTAAACTTGCAAGATAGAAGGCTCCTTTACACTATGGGAGAGAGGGAATTTACATTAGGAAATTTCGATAAATCTCTTGAATATTTATAAGATTATTAAAAATTAAATCCTGAATGCAAAAGAACTATGATTTAAATAGCTTAAATAGAATTTCGTAATGGATTAGTAGATCAAGTTGAGAAAAAAGTAGAAGCTTTTTTATAAGATCAATAATTATCATATAATTTAAGATTAGTTTTATAGAGTTTAATGGTTTAAATATAACATAAAAAGTAAGATTATTAGAAAATGAATGAATTTATTGGTCAGATTTAAGAAAGAGAACCAAACGACGTATTTTGTCAAATTTACTTAGCTGATGTGAAAATGAATAATGCTGAGACAAGAGAGGAAGCTATTAACACATTAAAAAAACTAAGACTTTAAATCTATAAAGATAGAAACCAATTCTCTCAATAAAGTTTTTCTGATATGATAGAAATATTTTCTAAATATTCTTAATAATTGAGAGAATGATGGATTTGTTTGCCATTTTTAAATATTCTAATATTAATTCAATTCTATAATTAAGTACAAAACAAAGAATTCTTTCTATTTTTTATCTTTTACTTTATTTACTATTACCCTATTATAAAATTCTTTCTTTTTCATTCCTTTAACCAATAAGATTGATTGAGATATTTATTATAATTAAATAAATTATAAAAATTACCAAAAAGTGAGAATTGAATTAAGTAGGATATATGTATTCTTTTTATTTCTATTAATATAATAATAATTAAAAATTAACTCATATTTAATGAATCTATCATAATATTTAAGTTAGATATATTACCTTAAAATTCTAAATAAATGAATTCTAACATACGGGGAAAAGGAAATTAGCAGTAAATAAAAAAAAAGAATAAGATACTCTTTAACAATTTTTTTAGCTTTAAAAATGAAAAAATGAGTGCTCTAGCTCCTTCCCCTATATTTAAATAGATTTAATATAAA
Source organism: Tetrahymena borealis (assembly GCA_000260095.1). NCBI lineage: Eukaryota > Ciliophora > Oligohymenophorea > Hymenostomatida > Tetrahymenidae > Tetrahymena > Tetrahymena borealis. The sequence goes on from JH651227.1 coordinate 1,657,442, forward strand.
TTTGATAATTAATTATATAGCGATTAAAAATACAAAGATTAAATAGTAAGATTGAATAAATTTAAAAATTAAAAAAGGGAGAAAATTTTAAAATAGCACTTGAATAATAAATAAATTTGTTAATTCAGTATAATTAATTTGTGAGCTGAATTAAAAGGAATACATACTTATTTGATTGCTTTAGTCTAATTTTAATTTTAAGGTTGACTTTCTTTCAAGCTAAGATAAAATATCTTAATAGTTTATAATTATTGATTAATAGTAAATTGATTTATGCAATAGAATATCTAAAATACAATAGTTTTTATCTATAACAAGTTACTATCAAATCCTTATTGAGAATTCTTTTAAATTAGAAAAAGAAACTAACAAAGTAGATTATTTTTTTAGGCAATTAATCAATCAATCAATCGATGAATCAATGAATCAATGAAAACGGTAGGAATCTTATTTATCTTCTATTGATCTTTTAAGAATGAAGATAGATATAGATAGATCTTCAAGTTTAACAATTTCACTCACAAATAGAAAATAAATTTTTTGTGAGGGTATCAATCAATCAATCCGTAAATAATAATTCAAGTAATATTTGTATTTTATCTTTTACAAAAGGAGATTGAGGAATAGAATCAAATGATAATAAATTAAGAAATAAATTTAAAAGAAATATTAATTTAATAATAAAAGAAGAGACATATAGTAGTATCTCTTTCAATCAATCAATTATTCATTCAAGAAAATTCAAGGGTAGTTTCACTGTCTGTCTGGAAAGATAAATAAAAATAAAATAGGCAACAAACAAACAATTAACTAGCTAATAAGCGATTGATTATCTAGCTTAAATCACTCAAGCAACACCAATAAACTTAAAATAAATAGCATAGTTTTTATATACAATATTAAGAATTTAGAAAAAGAAATGATAGGTGATGATCATGATACAAATAAGTTAGATGCAAATAAAATTGTGAAAATGCAGAATTTTATCTTCTTCGTTTTCGCTTACTGCACCAAAAAAGTTTATGAATAAGACACATGTGTAGATGATTCCAAGGAAATGTTCCTTAACTGGGTGCTTTATGGTAATCTCGCTATCTGCGTGATTCTCTTAGTTGGTTATCTCTTAACTAAATTCCCTTCAGTTTATAATTTCTTGAATAAATGTGGTGCTGTCTGTGTAACAATTTAAGTCTATATTTTCTACGGTTCTCTAGTAATTTTCCATTTCTCTTCAATGGTATATGGCATTAAAAAGCATTTCTGGTCAGATCCCACTGAATGCAAGGAATTATAGCTATTCATTATGGTTTGTGCTTATATCTATGTTGTTTGGATATTCATGTACATATACACTCTCCTATTGAAACTTGTCCAAAGAATGATGCCATAGTAAACTAATTATAATGAATTTTTGGCAGGAGGAACAGTTTAGAGTCACTATTGAGATAGTCATTGTCATCTTAAATAATAACATTTTTTAATTTAACTAACTAACCAACAACCAAACAAACAATCTAAGTAATATCATTTTTTATACTTTAGCCTGTAGTTATATAATTAGTGTATGAATGATAGAATCAGTTCTTTAATTGATTGATAGATTTGACAAGATATTACTTAATAAATAAACTGACAAATAAACTCTTTACTAATTCAATTAATTATGTATGCACTCAACTAAGAATAAATTCATGAACATATTAAAGCATAGGTATTTAGCATTCAATCACTGACTCGTCACTTAATAAAATAATTTAACCTACCTAATATTAAATTGTTTGTATATGGATTGAATTAGGATTTATATTAATTTTGGAAGAGTATCTAACAACTAATTAATAATTTAATGGAAGGAAACCAAACAAGCAATTAAAGCAGTTAGAAGATTTCCTTATTTACATATGAAGTTTATTATTTTACAAGATCAATTTAGATATTGAATAGTTAAGTAATTATCTAGTTAGAAAAGTTAACTCCATTAAACATTTATAGAGAAAATATGAAGAAGGAAAGATTCATTTCTCTCTCAGTTAGATATTTTGTTTGGTTCACTATTTATTCACTACTAATTTATTGAAATTCTTAACAATTGCAATGAGAGTAGATAATTTTATTTTCTATAGATTATTAAAATGTGTTTCAAATATTTAAATATTTGTTTTGTTACATTATCTGCAAGCTTACTTTCTTTGCCAAATTCTTTTATAAATATTTTCATCTTTTGAATTGAATTAGAGATCTTTAAACCACATAAATAACAATTATATATTTTATAGTTGGGAATGTTTATAAGATAAAATACTTTTAAAACTTTAATGGTTAACATCTTTACCTATCATATGATAAATATCCTTAATAATTATTTTTAATTTTAATTATATTATAACTATTCTTAATTTATAATTTTCTTTTTTAAAGTAATTTCTTAATTTTTGGTACTATTTATACATATAATCAAACAAGTTTATGTAGAAAGTTAAATAAAATTCTAAGATATGTAAAAAATTAATAAATAAAATAATAATATTTAATGAGATTTTAGTAGAAGTTTTCTTTAAATCTTTAAATTTGTTAAATATTATTATAATTGCTAAGGTACTACTGTGAACTTTCTATTTAAAGATACCTCTTAAATAAGAGTAATGTATAGATAAATTTCCTTAATTAGTTAATTTATGAGGAAGACTTACATTGTCTATTGAAAACTTGAGGTTAATTATTTTTATTTAGACACACATAGGTAAATAGAGATTTGTTTTAATTTTTCTATTAGTATAATTAATATCTTAAAAAATAAGATAGATAGATAGAGTAGCTTCAATTTATTGAAATCTTCGATTTTAAGACATTCTTTTCTGCCTTTTTAATTCTTTTATATAATACAATTTAAATTTTTTACTTTTAATTATTCATCATAAATTATGTTAAAATTCTTTTTCTCAAAGTAGTAACTTTGAATAAATTATGAGCACTTTCTAATTAATTTTGATACTTTTATTACTCAAATATCATCAAAAACTCTTTTTTTTACATGAATTTTTAATGAGGATTTCTAAAATTATCAGAATCTCTTATCCAATTTATCTGATAAATTATTTTGAATTGTTATTACTTTTATTAAGAATGATATAGTCATTGTTTTTTATTCATTTTTAAAAACATTAGACTTTTGAGGAATTTTACTTAGAATAGAATGAATTTAGGCCATTTTAAATGAAATGAAAGTTAAATCCCTAATATGAATAACTTATAAACATACTTTAAACTTTAATACTTACATCTATTTAAATAAAAAACTACCTAATATGATTTATTTTTTTCATAAATGTAAATTCAAATTGGGAGGAATAAAGTAGAATAAAATAGACAAGTTAGACAAAATATTGATCTTTTCCGAATTGATTAGGAAAATTTATTCATAATTTCTGGCTAAAATGTGGAGATTTTTTTAATTCATTCAGTAATTAAAAAGTTGATGTGATTTTTAAGCAATAAAAAATAAATAATTACAATAAAGAAAATAGTAAAACAAAATTAAGAGAAATCATAATAACAGACAGAAAAGAAAATAAACAAATGAACTTTGACTCATATGAATCCAGTTCTTTACCTCTCTTAAAGAACCCAACCAAAACTTCTCGTAGAAAACCTATTAAGAAAAAAGACTCTAAAAAGAATACTAATAGCAATTGTTCTCCTCTTTGCAAAATAATCAACAAATAAATGTAATAATTCATAGAAAGACCACTTAAAGATTATTACTGTTTCTTTATCACGGGAGATATTTTGGTTGAGCTAGCTAGACAAGGCGATTTAATTTATGAAGCTTAAGCTGCATAGATATGGAACTTGATTAAACCTTTGTCATTTATTCACCATGACCTGAAAAAAAAACTCTTGCATTTAAACTTCGATACCACAACTCCAAGCTTACCAGATTTTTAATTCGTAATAAAGATGATGCAATCAATGCAAAACTTGGAATTCTATAGATATTCTTTATTATTATAAGAGCTATACGATGAAATTGAGTATTATAAAAGGAACAAACATGCTAGTGATTAAGTTACTAAGCAGCTTAAGTATTTAGAGTTTTAAAATTTCATGAATAATGAGTTACCTTTTATGATAGAAGAGGTGATAGAAAATCATTAATTTTATAATTATGTTGTGTATAATTGCATAGAAGGATTGGATAGAAAATGTCTAACTTAATTTACACTTTCCGAAATGGCTGTTGAGGTGATTAATGGTTCAGTTGATACTTATAAATAATAATTGTAAAGGAATGGATGGAGAGAGCATGTGGAACTTGATGAAAGAAGGAATTTCAGCCAATTCTAATTGAACTAAATGAAGAAAACAATGGGAAAAATAAATAATAATGATTATAACTTTGTAGACGAGTTAAAGGTGAGAGCACCTACCTTTACTGTAAGGACTACTGATGGATTCAATATAACTTTGAAGGTAAATGAATACTCCATAGTCAAATATTTTAAAGAGGAAATAATTGGTATAGTTAATATTTTCTTGTATTAAGTGGATGAAGATTTGATTAATTCTGTAAGTTCTTCCCGAAATATTAGCAAAACAGGAGATGAACCTAGCTAAAACATATAATAGATGAATAGATATGATATGAATTAATTCGAATATAACTTAGAAGCTGAGAAATTCATACAGAAATATAATCTTTCATGATAATTATATTATTAATTAAAAAAATAATAAATTGCAAATTGTAAATACTTAGATTTCTTTTTTCTCTTAACTTTTCCTTACTTGTTTATTGTTTGATCCCTTTTACGTACTAACTAACTAACTAATTCCATCCAAAACCAAATTTTATTTCATATTAATTTCTCTATTGATTGATCGCTTTAAACTTAATACACTTTTTTATAACCATGGGAATTAATAGAGTTTGTGTGTTTGTATCCAAATTTCCTAATTTGATCTAAGATTTCGCACTACAATCTATAACCTAACTTTTATATCATTTAAGTTATGCCTAATTTCCTTCTTAACTTTCGTATCAAACTTAATTTATTTTTCATTATTGAAAAAGTAACCACAATTTTCTGATTAGATAAAATAATGAAAAATTTCCTCAGATTTCAAGAGATTTCTCTCAGAAATTATTGCAAATTATAGCACCTTAATAAATAATATTGAATCTGATAAATTCATTTTTTAGATAAAATTTTTGATCAGATTTCCCAAGATTTTTCAATATATATAAATTTAAATACATTGTTTACAAAAGATTTTTTCGATTATAATTCTATCCTAAAGAATTGACATCACTTCAATATTTTCTTTTATATAAAATCTGCTCATAATCTTTCACCTCAATACCCCTTTATATACTCATAATTATGATAATCAATTATTTACTTACAACTACCAATAAATCCTTGAGTATACTTATAAATACTAATTTTCAATGTAATTCCAAGTATTCTCAAAGTTTTACTCTCTATTTATGACATTTTATTTCAAATAAAACTAAACTTCTTATTTAGCAAATTGTATTCTTAATAGAGTTTCTTCATTATTAATTTACATTTTTTACATTAAGTAATTATTTTGATCTCTTTACAGCTTTACATGTGATAGGTATATTAAAATTTTTGATAAATAATAAGTAATATTTTAAAAATTAAATATTTTGTTTAAATGTGTGATAGAATTGTTTCAAAAGTATGAATTTATTCTTAGAAAATCAGTCAGCAAAGCATATTTGTTATAAAATACAAGTTGAGATAATTATTTCAGAATTAAATGAAAATGTTATAAAGTAGTTTTTTATAAATGGATTTTTTTCTATTTTATTAAAATATTATTTTATGAATGTTATTATAATGAATTGATTTATATAAAGTAATTTGTTATGATAAAGATATTTAATAATTAATGCAGTATATAAAGATGGAAAATATACTAGATTATAAAAGCTTTCAGATAAATTAATCTATATAATTTTAATTGAGATTCTTTTTTATTACATTTTTTAAAAATTTAGTAGAATTTCTTTCATTTTTTTCTTTATATGAACAACTACAACATCTACAGTTATTGTAACTTAATTTATTCTTATGTCTAAAAACTAAGCATTGCCCTTTTTAGCTATATTTCTTATTAAATTATTCCAAACTAATTTGTTTATAATCCATTATCTTATTTGTAAATTAATTACTTTCTCAAAATATTTATATAAATTATTATTGTTTTAAAAACTTTGAGTCTTTTAATATACTTATTATCTTGTTAAAAGTGTCTATTTTTCTAGCAGACAATTTTCAATTAAAGAATCTAATATCCACCTATCTTTTTAAAAAAAAGAGTAGAATGGAACTAATAATTAATTATTTTTAAAAGAAGTAACATGATAAGAAAGATTCTTAAAAAATTAAAGAGTATAAATATTAATCTAAATAAAATATTATAATATCTTAATAAATAATGTTAAGCAAAATCTAGATATTTTCAAAAACTATTTAGAATCTTGATTAATTGAGATTAATAAAACTAAAATAAATAATCACATCTTTATTAGGAAATTTTATTATCTTAATCCTTACCTATTTAATTTATTTATTAAGAAGATTTTTCAATTATTTATTTAATTAAATAAAATATTATAAAAAGTTAAAGTTTAATTATATTGTAGTTGTAAATAAATTAATATTAAAATAAGCTGTCTTACCACTAAGTCAAGCACCTTTATTTATTTATTTATTTTCTCTAGTCAAATTATAGAATAATTTAATTTAACTCTCAAATTATTTCTTCTATACAGTAGAAGGAAGGTAAGTGTTAAGGAAGTAGGAGTTAGTGAATTGAATGAAAGTAAATTTACAACTGAATGAAGTGCAAAAATTAAATATGCATATTATGCATATGATTTATATATAAATATATAATACAAAAATGAGTTTAGAATATTAATGGATTATTTAATTTATTTCTCATAGTTGATGGTAGGTTGGTTGGTTATTAAGGTATTAAAGTAAAAGTACAGGTAAAGTATTTTTTAAGTAAATCAGTATAAATAAATCATTCAAAAAGAAATTAGGAGTGATTCTTTTTTAATTATCTTCAAGAGGATTCTTAAGACTAAATCTTCAATGGAGCCATAGTGTTTAAGCAATTATTGTCATCAACTTTTATGCTATAATAAAAAATATATTTTAATAAATGAATTCTAAATTTATTTTTAATTATAGTTACTTTGTTAATGTGGCTTTTGGTAGATCTTGTTCTCTAAGAAAACCTGGAATTTTGATAATTCCATTGTAACTGAGGTTACCAAATAAAAGAACTAAGAAACCTGCAGTTTTCACTATATTAGTGGTAGTATCAAGACTTTCCCACTTTCTAGAGCTAGCAGCGGTGACAACCAAAGCAATAACCCAAACAACTATAGTTCTTAATGCTCCTGAGACAGTTCTAGTAACACTTGTAAAGTAATAGGTAATAGAGGTACCGCATAAATTGTAGATTTGCTTAGTGAAAACACCTAAAATACACATAGCCAAAAGTGCTCCATCTTTACCAATTTCTCTAAAGTACATAGTAGTACTTTCCAACCAGTAAACTCCATCCAATTTAGAGCAACCTTCATTATTTGGGAAAGGACAAGTAACATTACAGGCAATGATAACTAAGATCATTTATTATAAAGTACCATAAAAACTATTTTGATAAACAAATTTATTATTAATTAATAATTGGAAAGTTTGAAATAATTTACGCTTAAACACCAAGCATGAATTGAGGGTGTACATTATATTTGCTATAAACATACTCTTCAGTAGTGTATTAAGCACCATCAGAAATAATACCAAGAAGGAGGAGGATCATAGAAATGATTTGCATTTAGATGTCAGTATCGCTCTTGCCATGAGTGTTCAAGAAAGATGAAAGACCTACAATGAAGAGACCAATAAAGACAAAGAGAATACCAAAGTATCTGTAGTTGAGTTATTTTCTATTGAAGAAGATTTTAGTGAAAACACAAGCAAAAATGATGGAACCACCTCTGATCATCATGTAGATACTGTTATCAATGTAATTCAAAGCGAATAACTATAACAATGATCCAAACATATCTAAAAAGGCAGGCAAGTTTAAGATTAAAGTAGATTTAATGTTATCCATGTTCTTCTTTGTAGGGTCAATTTCAAGTTTAATCTTTCCAGTATATTTGCTGTACAAATATAACAGATAATTCAAAGACATGCCCAAAAACATGATATAATTCTAAATATTATTAAAAATAAAAACTCAAATATGATTTTTAACGAAATGATTGTATTACTTATACAAAAGCATGAGTAAACTTCTAACCATCAACTTTAGTAGTGTTTTGATATTTGTAGATAGAGGTATCTATACCACCAAGGAAGATGTATCCAAAGACATAGAGATAAGCCCACCAAGGACGAGTAAAGAATCCTTTGTTTTCAGAAGATGTTGAGGTTGTGTCTTCTTTTTCAATTTTTTCATTAGAGTTTATTTTTTAGATAATGAGAGAGGAGGTCTTTTAAGTAGCTAAGGTAGGTAGGACTTATAATTCTTAACCTTGATTATTTTCAGTGGATTTAGTCATTTTCAAGATAAATTGTATGATTAGAAAATGGAATGGTTGGTTTTATTGGTATTTATTTATATTATTATTTTTTTGAATTAATATTTATAATCTAATCTCTCTCTCTTTCCTTTTTATAGTAAAGGTAAAATATCTGTCAAACACTATCTTTAAGGAGATATCTTTTATTATGAAAAAAAACTTAACTTTTAACAAATACTGATAGAATTTCAATTTCTCGGTATTTGTAAGACTAGCTGTATTGAAATATTAACCTTTAAATTGTCACAAATCCTATCAATTTAATTTAAAGATAATTTTTAAATTAAGAATAAGTCAAAGTAAGGTTAAATTGAAATTATTCTTTAAATATTGGATTTTCTAATTGAAGAATTTGTTGACAGAGATAAGTATTAAAATTAAGTGGAATATCCAATCTTATTTAAGGCCTATTTTATATACTTATTAATACACGTTAAGATAAAAATAGCCATTATCTACAAAGATTTTACCAAATAACAAATTTTTTAGACGTATTATCCCCCCTCCAATCAAACTTTAATATTAAATGAGTTGTACTATAAATATCAATGTAATAATCCGTAATTTGTTGTTATTCTTTTTTAATGCGCATTCACTATCGATTTCTGCTAGCAAAATGCACCGATACAATGCTATAGGATTAATTCCATTATAGTTTCATTATATTTGAAATATTATTTTTTAAAGTAATATTATTATTAACTTATATAATTTAAAATTTGAAAAGATTTTCACTTACATTTTTAAAATGAATAATATGATATTAATTTTAAAAAATAATTCAAACTAATTAATTTTCTAATTTATGATAGTAGTTTTAGTATAAATTTTAATACCTATATATTTATTCCTAATGACATGATTATATAATTTATATATTTTATAGTAAAAGGATTATTAATTAAATTTGATGTATTGCAAACCGTAATGAAAAGGTAAGTGGATTAAAATGAAGTAATAATTTAATCTATACATTTTGAATAAATGAATATTAAACTAAGGTTCATTCATTTATTAAATGAATCAAATTATAAACTATGAGTTTTAATGCATTTATAAAGAACCCCTCCTTTGAAACTTTAATTTTCATGATGAATTAGATGATTAAATAGGTGCCCTCCAACAAAACTTAATAATACGATGTATTTTTAAAATGGATTAGAATTAACTCTTAAATGTGTAAATCCAAAATTGATTACTTAAATTTCTTTTTCAAATGATAATTCGTCATTCTCAAAAGTGAAATATCTTTAATATCTTTAAAAAATAAAAACTAAAGTTTATAATAAACTAGTTTTTAAAATTCAAATAACTTAGAATTTAATAATTCAAAAGATAAAAATCGATGAATGAATGAATGAAAGAGAGTTTGATAAATAGTAATTACTAATTTAGTTGAAATTGATTAAATTAAAAATGGATATTTCTTTAGCTTATTTAGTTATAGTTAAGCCTATTATTTCTAGTATACTATTCCATTAATAATCACATCAATAGAATTAAATTTATTATTTGTAGTAAATTCTTAATTTTATCTAAAAAATAAATCTTTTTAAATTTAGAATAGAAAATAATTCATTTTAAATGAGTTTGACTTGAATATCTTTAAGCTAAGCATTTTATTTCTATCTTTCTTAGAAAATAATACATTTATTATATAATCATTCAGTTAAGTTTGAATGAAGATACTTTTTAATAAACAAAATAATTGCTAAATAAATTGAAAGAAATGTGTAAGTTCTAATATATTTAAGCCTATGGCTCTGATTAAAATTGACGAAATATTCTCAGAATTTATCAAATAGATATTTTTTGTTGCTTATGATTGTATTCAATTTTGAAAGAAATTTAATTAAATCATACTTCAGTAATAGTTATTGAATAATTGATACTGTAGTTTTCTAAGCAAATCTACATTGATATCATTAATTGATCATATTAATAACAAATATCTCTAATTAAATATAAATCATTTAGCAAACAATATATCTTGATAAATAATAATCACTTTATCATTAGAGTATTCTTATTAACTAATAAAACTAGTTACAAACAACTCTCAAACCTATTTTTAATATATTTGATTTTAAATAAATCGTAGTAAGGATAAAAATGAAGATTTGTAAGTTTTGTTAATAATAATATGGAAGGAATAGTATGTGAATAAAGTAAAAATAGAATTTGTATTCAGCTTATAAGAATTCATGTTTAAACATAAATTAAATCAGAATGATAAATAATATGTACTTAATTTATTATCGGCCAAGAATAATTGTGAATATGAATTAGTACATGCACAGATTTGATATTATCTGTTATAAGATTGATGATTTTACTTTAAATCTAACAATTACTAGAAAAACTAGTGAGAAAAATAATGAATAAATTAATTACATACTCCTGAAATTTAATTTAATTATTTGAAGCTTTACTCTTCTAAGAATAACTTATAAAGAATGCTTGAATTGTTTTTATTTTGTGAATGATTAAAATTAAAATTAAAAATAAAAAATGTAATTAATTTTATACTAAGAATTGAATATGAAGATGATTGATGATAAGTAATTAATAAGACGATATGGAATCCTTTTATTTTAAGACATTAGTTACAAATAATTATAAAGATTAGATAGATGATAGATATACGATAAAAGGTATCAATATTTAATTAATTTATTATTCCATATAATAATAATAATAGTTCAGATTTTTTATAAATAAATTTCCCTACATTTTATTTTACTTTAAATTTTTTTCAGAATAAGTTTAAGAAGTTTCTTGAGTAAGCCATAGGAGGAACTTTAGGATGCTCCTGTTATATTTTATAAATTAATAAGTTAAAAAACATGTTTTCAATTTTATTAAATTGAATAATCTTAAAATTATTCTTACGACAGCAGAGAAAGTTTTAATATCAGGTTTCATGTCACTGCCCTTGAAGATGATGAAAGCACCCTTGTTACCCATTTGATCACAATAATTAGGAGCAGAGAAGACAGTGATAACTTTACCATCGGCTTCGATTTCATAACCATTTTCTTTCATTTCATGACTACGAACCAATAATTCTAATTAAATATTTAAATGGAATAATTAAAAAAGATCTCATTAAACTTTCAAATTTTATTTACCTAATTTGTTATCAGCTAAGAATTTACTAGCAACATCAGGACCAAAACCAACAGAAATACCTCTCTTAGAAGGTTATCTGCCCTATTATTTAATAGGATCACTCCATAATAAATCTATATTGAATTAAAAAATAACATTAATGAGAGAAACTTTTGTTAATTAAATATTATACCAGTCATGAGACCAGCATCTGGGGGTTCTTAATATCTGTCAATAGCACGGATATCATCAAGAGTAACACCATCATTACTGAAGAGACCACCGTGGTTAACCATGACCTTCTTGTTTAAGATATAGCACAAGGGGAGATGTTAGAAGAAGTTACTGAAGAATTCCATAGTCTTACTATCATATTTATGAACAACTTCACCTTCGAAACCGTACATCTATTATGATTTAAAAGTAATTGATTATTATCATTAATTATTTTTAATTTTAATAAAAATCTAAAAATTATAATTTGGATTCATTTTTTTATTCAATTAATGATAGAATTTTATACAAATTTTATTATAATGATTATATTTTAGGAAATGTTATTTTAAATAGTTAATTACCTTGTTCATATTCTTAGATTCGTGGTTACCTCTAGTGAAATGGATAACATTAGGGTTGTGAACCTTCCATGCAATCAAGGTGAGGATACATTCTACGGAGAAGGAACCTCTATCGACGAAATCACCATTGAAAAGGTAAGGGTTGGTGGCACTGGGGTAGCCATTCATAGAGAAGATATTCAATAAATCGAAATATTGACCATGGATGTCACCGCAAACAGTAAGCTTTTCATCACTTTTTTATTAAAATTAATAATTGATTATAATTTAGAATTAAATGGAGAACTTTCAGGGAATTTCTCTAGATTAATGGGAGATTATCTTTAATTTGGGGGTGAAATTGCAAATTTGCATTTTCTCATAGAATGATTAAGAAATTTTAAAAATTTAAAACTAATTTTCTCTTATTCTCTAAAATTTCTTTTATTCGATTTGGTGAAATCTAGGGTCATTTAGAAAACCTGCAGAAAAAAGTAGAGAAAGAGTTATTTGGTTGGATTAATCATTTGAGGCTATTTAAAAAATGCAAAAATTATATTGTTTCTAATTAAATATATAATATCAATCAAGTATTTCTTTCTTTCTTTTTATCCCTTCTAAAATCTTTAACTATTTATTATTTTTGTAATTTGCTTACGCTCCATAATCTAAATCGATGAGGGCCTTGTATTATTTAAGAATATCATTGCATCTCTTGATGAGGATCCAGACGTACTTCTTGTGCAACTTCTTTTGATCCTTCATCCATTCCATCAACTTTAAAACCCTAAATATTTTATAATAAAAAAATTCTATCTTCTTATGTTCTATCATAATTTATGATTATTTCATAAAATGTTCCAGATTATTTTGGTATCTAGCTAAAGTCAATTATTGTATTTTTCAATTTAATTTTCTTACCATTCAGCAGTAACTTCCTAATTATCTTCATCGAGTCTGGGGCCATTGTAACTGGGTTCAACTATAATATCTTCAGGGTGAATAACGACAGGAGTGTGTTAAATCTCAATAGATTTAAGGAATTCCTTCTCAAAGATCATCTATTTAAGCTTTTTTAACTTTTCATTGATATCTGCATCCTTTGGTTGCAACTTGTGAGCCTTTTTTATAAAATAAAATAGATTTTAATCCAAAATTTCGTTTAAATCGTTAACATTGTTGACTTCATGGTTATTCTTCCTGAAAAATATTTTGGTTTTTTAGAAATATTTTTGTGCGGTAAATTATTGAATTTAAATTTCTAAATTAGGGGGTTGGTGATATCTACGAAAAATGAATTGAATAATTTACATTTTTGAAGGAGTTTCTGGCTTCAACTAATTTACCTAATGCGAGGTAGGCTGAACCCTCTCTGTAATAACCCTTGACGAAATTTGGGTCTAACTTGATAGATGTTTTGGCATCTTCTAAGGCGAGACCGTAATTTTCTAGCTTTAATTGACAGAAGGCTCTATTAGAATAATAAGGGGCAGCCTTACTAGAAGTGCTGTGACTATCTATGGCTTTTGTGTAGAATTCACTAGCTTCCTAATATTTACTATTCTTGAAGCAGTCGTTACCCTTTTGTTTAAATTCTTCAGCTTGTGTGAAGTCTTCAGTATCCATTTTATTATGTTTTTGTTTATGATATTTTTTAGAAAATGATTATAACTATTGCGTTTTTTTTACAATGATTAATTATTATTATTATCTTTTACCTTTTTAGTTTCTTTGTATATATATATCTATAAATTCACTGTTTGCTTAGTTAACTTTAATTAATTTTTTTATTATTTCTTCACTTGATGTTATTTCTTTATTTATTTAGTTTTACTGAAATACCTTTTGCTTATCTCTTTCTTTTTCTGCCTAACTTGTTTATTATTATCAAAATATGTATTCAATTTCCTAGGCCTTGTATTACTTTTATCTTGAGTACATATACTTAAACAATTTTACAAGTCAACTAAAGGCTCTCCTCTCCTTCTACAGATCTTCCATACCAATTCTATACAAAAATAAGATAAATTGCTGAATAAGAATAATAAAGAATTATGTTGGATATCTTCACTTCTTTTTCCCTCACACACTCACTTTAATTATTAAACTCCTTCAAACATCATAGTTTCCTTATTTTATACAAAATTATTGTTATTATTGTCTCTCTCCCTTAAATAAATTATCTTCTTTAAGAATATTTCTTATCATTTTCTGCCGTTATCATTTTTTATTAGCTAAACCTCTTAAGTAGTTTACTTCTTTCTTATTCTCTTTTTTTCTTTTAGACATATTTTCTTTTTGTTTTCTAAATATTTATAGTAAAGTTTCTTTATTAAATGAATTAAAAATTAAAAGTTTAATTGTTAAATTGATTATTTTTTAAATAAATTAAAAAATTAATAATAATTTATTCCAAAAATAAAAAATGAAATATGAATTTTATTGAATTTTTGATGAATTTAAAAAATAATAATAAGTTCTATTTTTAATAATAAATTATGAAATTTAATTTGAGCAGTCTCAAAGCCATAAATATCAAGATTAATTATTAATCAGACTAATACATTTACGAAATTAAATTATAATTCAGTTGTAAGGATTTTTTAATGGGTCTAAACGAAAAAAAGTAAGTATTTAACTATCATTTTGTTGTATTTTATTGATTAATGAAAAATTTAAGAAAGAATTAATTATCATAAAATTGATTAAATTCAAATAATTTGAAATGTATCTTTCCTAATAAGGTTTGACTGATATTTGATTCTTACATAATTAAAATAGTATTCTTACTCATGTTTCTTGTGATTCTGCTAAAATTAAATCCTTTGGTTATTCAAACAATTTACTCAACAATTCTTTGTGTTTTTACAATTAAAATTGAAATTACTACTACAATTTTAAATACAATAGAAGATTGAAAATTATGAATTTTGATATTTCTAATTCAAGCAAATAAAAAGAAGTAGTAGCATTTTTATAACTGAAACTTAAATATTAATAAATAGGCAAATTAGACAGTACGAAATGAAATAGATCAGGATGATTACTTAAAGAATATTGAAATTAAAATATGCTTTGATTATAGAAAAAAAAAAAGAATTCAGTAAAAAGCTAAATTAAAATTTATAAAATCAAGAAACTATAGAAGAAACTATATAGATTAAAATTTACTATTTCATGTAAACTTTTTTAGATTTTTATAATAATCAATCAAATCAATAGTAGGTAAGTAAAATAAGGAATTTTGTATAAGAATTAAATTGGGATTATCGTGATTAAATGGAGCATAAAAAATAGTCGATTGAAGGGATTTCAAATTTAATATAAAATATATAAGGAGTAAGCTAATTAGGATAAATAATTATCTTAAAATATCTTGCTTATTTATAAATTAAAATCTATGGTTAATCTTTAAGTTTTGATACCAGAAAATTTTTCTTTTTTAAGCTGGATGGTTTATTTAATAGTTTTGGTGAGGATAATAATAGAAGTTTTTTAAAGAAGAGTAGATAAAATATAAGCAGAAATGTATGTGATAAAAAAATAAAATAGTTCGAAAAGACTATTAAATTTGGTTGGAGAGAGTTTTAAAAAGAGAAAATAAAGGTAGAAGAATGGATTTTAGTTAGTAATTAAGTAAGAAAGAATAATTAAAGAAGGATAAATAAAGAAATAAATGATGCAGATCGACAAATGTATTGTGGATATACATATACTTACGATTCTCAAAAAATGAAAATAAACTTTAATTTAAAAGAGAGCTGGTAAATATTAATGCTTCCTGCTTCTTGCTTATTTAATATAGCAAGATTTTTGTGAATTTAATTAATAGGTAATTTATATATGTAATCAGGATAATTCTTTCAATCATAAAATGAGGAGACAAACAAATCAAACTTCAATTCAATCAATCAATCAATCAATCAATGAATCAAGTAAAACAAACAAACAAAACAAAAAAATGAAATTAAGAATTAATAAATAATAAATAATGGTATGAAGACAGAAAGAAGCTTTATGTAAACCTTAAGAATGTCTTTCTTTCTATTTTTTATATGAATTTGCTTTATTTAATAATCAGCTATTGATTAATTAATTAATTAATTTCATATAAAGCAAGCAAGCAAGCAAACAAACAAGCAAGAGAAAGAGAGTATTAAAAAAAAATTTGTTTTTTTTTGTTGCTTATAATCATTAATTAATTAGACAGATAGAATGTTAGTTTACCTTGAAATTAAGAATTTTTTGTTTTACAAATATATATAGTAATTAAGAGATCAAAGAAAACACCTATCCTTTTTTTGTTTTGTTTTTTTAGTTTAGTTTAGTTAGATAGTGTAGTTGTTTGTCAGCCTTTCAAAAGCAAAAAAGAAAAGAAATCGAAATTCATAATTTAATAGTACCATCTAAGATTTCAAATAGGCAGCTAAGCTAGCAAGAAATCTATCTGGTCACATGTTATTTTGTTGTAGCGATAAAACAAGGCGCCATGCGCAGTAGGATGAAATCAAAAAAGCTTTAGGTAAAACCAGGTTCACTTTATAAGAGGTTACTGAGTTGCGGTCAAGGTAATATACATAAACATCAATCACCCCCTTCAATTATTCAATTTTTAGAGCCCTCTCACTTTAAAAAATAGTAAAAGTTACAAAAATAAAATGAATATAAATGTAAAGATTTATTTTAGAGGCTAAGTTAATATGAGAGTGCGTAATTTTAAGGATTTAAGACAAGAGATTTACATTTTTAGCTAGCATTTTTAGTAGTATTAATTACAATTAATTAATTAATGGTAGGTTTTATCGCATGTCGAGGAATACAGGCAAGCTTAGAAAAAAATAGTTTAGGGAACACATGGGAGTCTTAGGATTAGATACAGTATTTATTTTAAGTGATAGAATTTTTACAATGTTAGACACAGATGGAGATGGCTCGGTAATTTTAATACAATTTTATATTATTATTTCCTTTGTTATTGTCAGGCTTATTAATTGCTTGCTTGCTTGTTAGTTAGTTAGATAGATAGATATTTAGTTAGTTAGTTTGTTTGATTCTTTCATTCATTCATTGCTTAAAGCTTGAAGAATTGCTCGATTCCAATCTATCTATCTTGATTCTTCTTTATTTCTTAGTCGTGGTCAGTGTAATTTTGAACAAGGATTGATTGATTAACTTTTCTAATCTAACAAAGCCAACCCAATCAAGCAATCCCAATAGTAAAGATATTAAATCAACCTAGCATTAACCACTCTAATAAAATGAAGAAGAATTAAATATATTAAGAACAACATGATTAAGCAAATAAAATTTATATTAATAAAGTTTACTATTTTAAAGAAGGCATAGTTTTAAAGAATTTGTAATAAAAAATTAGATAAATTTCCAAGATTTTATCAACTATTTTGATATCATTACTTATGGCACATAAGAACAAAAAGCTCAAATGGCATTCAATTATATAGATACAAAAAATCAAGGCGCTTTTGAAATTTCAGATCTTAAAACCATGATCGGAGGGATTATTAATAGTTATTGTGCAGTCACGGGAGCTCATTTAAGTAAGAAATAAATTAACAAGTTTTATTCACTTATTTCTATATTCATGCCTTCTCATAGCATTTTCTTTAATCCAAAATTTAAAAATCCTTAATGATATATCCAAGATGTCTAGACTAAAAATACTTAGAGGGAAAAGTTCGTTCAATAAATTACATAAAACTGTATAATTTGGATATAGAAAGTAATTAATCAGTGAAAATTTTTAAGTGCCTTAATTTAAAGTATGTGTAATAAATCTATTAATAGATTAATATTTTATAACTTAAATTCATGGACTTGCTCGAATTGAAAGTGTTTGCTAGTTAGTTACTTCATCTATTCGTTTAAAAATTGATTTATCTACCTAACGAAGAGATGGTAGATTGTATCTATTTTAGATTAAATAGTTCATTCGTCCATTTATTTAAATTCTACTTTAATTACTTTAATGAGGCACTTCTACTTTACTTAGTTAGTTAGTTAGTTAATAGTATATTGTAAAAATACACAAACTATAAAAAATACCAATAAATTTTAAAGATAGACAAATAAAAATATTATATTCATAGTCATTCTATATCAATATATAATATAGATGAGGAGATGCAGAGGAGAGTTGATTGGTACATCTGCCATAGTTTTGATCAGATGAATATTAATAAGACAGGAAGAGTTACTTTTTCGGAATACTCTGAAGCTATTAGAAAGAATCCAAATATCTTAGAGATATTTGAATTTCTTAATAAGGGTATATCAGAGACAATTAAGGATGATGAAGAGTCCAGGAACAAAGAAATTTAGATTTCAAAGATGATTTAGCAAGTAGAAAATCAATTAGATTAAGTTATAGGAATTTTATCTGGAGATAAGGAAGATTCTACTCCTCCAAGTAGTTACCAACATTAATAAAAGAGCATTAGTTTCAAAAGAGGGTCTATTAGAAATATCAGTAAAATCCCTTCTGAAAATGAGATTGAGCAAGGCAAATTGATTCCATTTTTAACGGTCCCTAATATTTCAGATGATTATCCTTCAGTTAAAGATAAGAGTAAACTCAAATTAATTAATAACATTTATAAAATTAATAATGAACTTTTTCTCCATAAAGAATGAAGGAATTTATTAATTAATATATCATCATATTTATCGAATAAATAATTGATTATGTAAAATAAATAAACAAATCAATAATTCTATAAATGTATCCTTATTTTAAATAGAATCTTACCTAATTATTTAATAAAAAGGTTAAACTTAAGTAATATAAGAAGATATCAATGAAGATAGTCAGAGCAAAGGGAGGTCAAAGCATTCAGATGATAATAAATTCTTTTTGAGAAATTCCAATAGAAATCTAACTTGTCCTATGCCTAGTAAAAATATTGTTGCTAAAATATTGGAACAAACAGAACTTATTTAAAAACACTCTCCTGAAAAGATTGATCCTCAAGTGAAATAAAAGAAATTACTCTCTCAAGGTATTGATAATATTCTAACTTTCAACAATCTTTAATTATTGATTTTATTAAAAATTATTTTTTTATTTGTAGATATGCTTGGAAGTGAAAGTGACAACAATAAAATGGAAGAAATTTAAGTAGAAAAGAATTAAAATAATTACTTTTCTAGTTTCTCTCCAAGCATTAAGAGTGCCTAGAAAAATTAATAAAAAGTAATGCAAGGCTCAATCTCATTTTAATAGAATATTTTCTAACCTGATTCAAACTTAAGTATAGAAAAAAAGAATACTACCCTACTAGAATTAAGCAATACTATAAAAAATTTTTAAAACTCAGATAGGTAAATTCCAAACAACAAAGATATAAATTCTGAGTTACGTGCTTTTTGGTAATCAAGTGTAGAGGATCAATCTAATGGAATAATAAAGAAAAAATAACTATCAATGGATAGAGGATATCGCCATGATGATGAAAATTATTTAAGTTAATTAGACTAATAATATTCTGACAGAAAAGGGAGTATCTTTAGGAATAGATAAATAGAACAAGATGCCCTATCAATTCAATAAGACATATAGTAGTAATTTTTAAATAATACAGGTAATTTTATTAATTTATTTACTTGTTAACTATCTCAATTTTATAAGGCTTACTAAAATTTGTAACTAAGATTTAGAGAAAGGATAGAGGGAGGGGATATAATAATTAATTAAAGAAGATACAGAATTATATTATTTAGATTCATTTTATAAAGATACGTAGGGCTTTAATTTATAAGTTGGATCGAAGGTGATAGATGGAGGAGATTCAAAGGATTATTATACATTGAACAATACAAACTCTACTCACAGAATAAAATCTAAATAAGACTTATATAAAATTACTGTTGATGAAGAGGAAGAGGTTTAACATGATATGAGCACTCTTAATGAAGATAAATTAGAAAAGAAGCCATCAACTCGCCGTTATGGAGCTGAATGCTTAAAAGTATCATTTGTCAAGTTAGAATCGAAATATTAAAATGATTAACAAGACCCTCAATACAATTCAGATATATCCGATTTCACTGATGAAGAGTATTATGGGGAAGATGCGAGTGGAATTAATGAAAGAAATGCATTGATAGATAATAAAGGATACATTAACTAAAATAAAAAGTATTTACATACTAATTACACTAATCATTTTATGTAAAAAGATCAGCTGTAATAGCGATCAACTCCTGTGTTAACTCCTCCAACCATAATAAATCATAATGGAGTATCTAAAACAGTGAGTAATAAAGATATAGCTTAATAATTAAAGGGGAATTGCTACGGAATGTAAGAAAACAACAAGAATACATTAATTAAAAACAATGGAATTAGTAATATATCAGTTTCAGCAGACATTGCTGGTAACAAAAGGCTGCAAGGATCTTAAAAGAATATATTGCTTGTTGGTGGTAGCGGTTATCCTTTCATACCTCAAGGAGCTAAAAACATGTACCAATAGGTGGTTAATTCAAAAGGGTAACTAATAGATCCTAATTTATAAGCTAATGATAGTTTACAGGGATTTTAAAATGGAGAATAAGTACCTATAATATCTTTCCAAAGCGGTACTTAAGGTCAAAGTTCTGATAGATCTAATAACAGTTCTTCTAGTTAAAGAAATAACAATAACAATACTTCAAATACTAATACTTCTAACAACACAAACAATAATAATTAAAAATAATTCTCGAGTACTAATTTTATCAACATACAAAACAGTAATATTCTAAGCAATAACGACATAATTTATTCTTAAAATGAGTAAAATCTATTGAAAGACGTTCACAATAGCAATATAAGCATCAAAGTAAAAAATAATATCTTCTTTCATTATCCTCCCCCTCAAATAAGCTCTTCATTAACTCCTCCTTAAACTGCAACAACTAATGCTACTAATAACACTACTTTAAATAATATCCCTGTTAATATTAATCCTACTACGGCTACTACTACAACTACTACTACTACTGCAATTACTACTACTAAAAACTCTTCAACTATTTCAAGTAGGTAATCTCTTCTTTAGAGATATTAATAAAATCAAAATGAAATTTAACTTAAAAAAGATCCATCTCCACCCCATTCTAATGAATAAGAATAAATAATAGGCACTCAGTAACTCTAAATAAGTCTAACAAAAGATATAAGTAGTGGCAGTAACAGCATTACGAATACAAATAATAATATTTAAAACAACAATTCAGCTGCTCCTTAAAGCAACTAAAATGCTATGAATAATAGCCATAATCTTTCCATAAGCAATTCTTAAATTTCTCAAGGTTCTAATAATTTAAATTATCTTAATAAATCTGGATTCTTTAAAGAGCACCAAAAGATCTATCCTTCTTAATCTTTATCTCCTAATATGTTTGATCCAAGACGTAAATATATTTTAATATGTTCAGTTATTTATCATTTAGAATTAAATCATTTTCTTTTCTTAGACAAATAATTTATTAAGAGAATAACCGACATGAGCAATGAATAACTTAAAGAAAGAGTTATAGGACTTTACCAAAAGTTTTTTGACATGAAAGAAGTTCTTAAAGTTATCAGAAAAGATTTAGATGATAATAGCAAAAAAAATAATAACAATGCCAATTAAAATAATATTCAATCTGTTAATAACAACATTAATATTAACAATAATAGCAATTTAGGAGAAGATCATAAAGATCTTTCAATTATATCTGAAAAGAATAATCTTTCGTTTGCTTAAGTAAGACCTTAACGTTTTAGTTCTAATAAAAATCCATCACCAAAATAAAATCCAACTTAAGCAAATATTTTCTTGAGATAAAATAGCAGTAATAATCCAGCCAATCCGCCAATAGCTTTAGCAAATTAGGATGATCAATTTAGAACTATGAGAATATCTACAGCCATCAATGTACCTAATAAAGCTGCATAAAGAAACTAATCCATGAGAAATAGAACCATGGTCTTTTTTGGCCATCAGAATTGGAATTTAGTATGTTCTATTAATAAAAGAGATTTGATAATAATTATTGATTTAATTGATAAAATAAAAGGTTTTAAATATGATGATGGGAGTTTAAATGGCAGTTAAAAGTGTAAGTAGCTTTGGAGATATTGTTAACAAATTAGAGCCTTAAGATTATAAATTGAAATATTACTTTGAATTATTGCCAAGAAGAAGAGTTGGTGAATAGTCGACATTTAAGATTTGTAAATTTTCTGACTATGCCCCCTAAGTGTTCAGGATGATTAGAAATAAGTATAATATAAGCAGCGAGAGCTACTTAAAGAGTATAGGACCTGAAGCATTATTTGGAAGTTTAATGAGGGGTGATTTAACTACTTTGAGTGAATTAACTTCCACAGGTAAGAGTGGTTCCTTTTTTTACTACACTGTAGATAGTAGATTCACTCTCAAAACTATTCACAAATCTGAGTTTTCCTTTTTGAAAAAGATTTTGCCTTTTTATCATTAACATTTAGAAGATAATCCAAGTACTCTTATTATTAGAGTTTATGGGTTGCATAAAATCAAATACAGAATGAGAAATTCGTTCCGTTACAAGTATATCTATTTTATAATCATGAGTAATGTCTTTCACACCAGAAAAGAAATCCATGAGAGATTCGATCTTAAAGGATCTCTCTATAAAAGATTATCAGACAATCCGTAAACAATACTTCTATTTTAGGTTGTAATTCATACAATATTTATTTAAAATATGCAAGGGATCCTTCTGTAGCAAAGAAAGACTTAAACTTTTTGGATTAGAAGATAAAGATTTAAGTTAAACCTGACTAATACTAAATGTACATGGATGTAGTCAGAAAAGATTGTTTATTCTTCGAAACTAATCAAATAATTGATTACAGTATGCTTTTGGGAATAAACTACTCAAGAAGAGATAAAAGAAACAGTAATAAAAATTAAAATAATTCTCTTTTTTAATCATTTCTTTATTATTACATTAGCTGACACTGATATCCTCCTCAATCTCTAAGACAATTTCTTTGATTAACAAGAAGAGGAGAGTGTTTGCCTTATGAAAAGCAGAAACAACGATATAACTTATCATTTTGGCATCATAGATATTCTAACTTGCTTCAAGTAATTATAAATTTTAACTAACTCATTCTCAAATTTATATTATATTATGATATTTAAACAGCACAAGGAAGAAAGTAGAATTCCTAGCTAAGCGTATAGTATTAGGACCAGATATTAGTACGATTCCACCTTAAAAATACGCAGCTAGATTTATAAAATTCATTGAAGATATGTTTGATGATTCATCAAAGAATGCTAATAGTAATATTCAGAGTAACACAAGCAATAATCACATACCAAATATAAATAATACAAATTCTTAAACCTTTCAACCCCATCTTCGAAACCTTTCATCAATCAAAAACCATAGTAATTAATGTTGATCTATTGATTAATTTAATTTATCTTCAAAGTTATATCAGTTAAGATAATTAAAACTTTCTCATCTATCAATTATCAAGCAAGCATATGAGTCTTAATTCTTAAAAATAATTAATTAATAATTATAATTATAATAGAATAATAAAAAATATCAATTTTCACACTTGTTTAAATAATTAACTAATAAAAATAAATAAATAAACACTCAAACTAAAAACAAACAAACAAACAATCTTAATTTAAACCTATTAATCACATAATAAACAAGAATAAATAACAATAATGAGTAAGCAAAAGAAAGATATTGTCTCCTTAATAAGTGGTAAATAAACCTTTGGCTATAAAATATATAAAATATAGATAATTAAGAAAAAAATAAGTATAACTGTTAATATTTAAAACTAAAGAATCTTCATAATCTTTTCTTATTTTTAACCCTTCAATATAAGAAAGATTAAACATAAATAATAATTAAAATATTTTATTTTTTCAAAATAATCAATTACTCTG
This sequence comes from Tetrahymena borealis, assembly GCA_000260095.1. Classification (NCBI taxonomy): domain Eukaryota; phylum Ciliophora; class Oligohymenophorea; order Hymenostomatida; family Tetrahymenidae; genus Tetrahymena; species Tetrahymena borealis. The sequence goes on from JH651227.1 coordinate 1,681,699, forward strand.
TTAGCTAGCTCGTTAGCAATCCAATCAAACAATAAACCAACCAATTAAGAATAAATAAATTAATAATTATTTCTCATCTCATTCATTCACTCTTTTATATCAAATCATCTTAACAAAGTTAGATTATATCTTAATTTACTTATTTTCTCTATAAATTAACTTTATTACTGTAAATATTTTATTTTATAACAATTTAGTATCTTCATTATTTAGTTTATAGTTTAATATATTATTCTTCCTTACTATAATTTCTTTTAATTTAACAAATTTTCACTAAAGGTCCTCCATATTATTTAGGAAGTTAAAGCTCTTGAAAAGCAACAACAATAAAAAGTGTGCTGTAGAGAGAATTTAATAATCATCACATAATCATTTATAAAAGTTATGATATAATCACAAAACAATTTAATATTTATAAACAAATTTTAAAGAACAATAATCAGTTGTAATATAAAGCCTCCTTAAATAATGTTTAACAGTCTTTTTAAACATTAAAATCCTTAAGGTAAAATAATTATTTAGTAAATGATAATGTAAAAGTTGAATAATTACTACTATATTTGTGGTGGATTAAGATTAAAAACAATATTTAGCAGATTATATCAGGAATTGGTTTATTATTACCTCCAATAATTTATAAACAAGTATTTATCTATATAAACTCTCTTTGGATAGCCTTATACTTTGAAAGTAAAAGATTAAATAATAATTTGCAAAGTTTAATCCTTATCTACATTAAATAGTCGAAGAAAATCCTTTTGAAATAAATTGTTGAGTCTAACTAAATAAATAAGCAAAGATTTTAGAAATGAATAACACAAAAGATGATAATGACATCAATTTCAAGTTAGAATTTTAAATTATGCAGAAGAAAATAGAAATACTAGAGACCAAATAAGACAAAATGAGGCTAGAAAAATTGGATTTATAAAGGTAAAATGAGAAATACTCTTAAGAATTGGAGGTAATCATTTTATTGAATGAATTATTTAATGAAATTTAAAATAAACTAGAATAATTTTACAATCTAATTTTAAAATGAAAAATAAAATAGATCCAATAACTCATCATAAGCCAAATGAAGTAATAAATAGAAAATTTATAAAGTAATTTCTTTTTATTTTTAAGAATGGTTTTTATAATTGATCTAATCTATTTATGCATTATTATCATCTAAGGTTAACTCCAAGAAAGATATTCAAAGTCATATGAAAATTTATCAGCAGCATCCAAAGAATTGCAAACTATCCTTTCTGATATAAAAGAAGAATCTGCTCATAAGGAAGAAGAAAACTAAGATGGCCATGTGAAGGAAGAAGAGGAAATCGTTCGAACAAGATCCTCAGTAAACTTTGGAAGATAAATAGAATAGGATAACTAAAATTTACCAACAATGGTAAGATCTGTTTCTGAATCTATTTCTTAAGAAAACTCAAATAGTCAATAAAAAAGATCAAGTTTTTAAGTACTTCAAGAAGGATAAAGTAATAATTTTTTTTATTTTGGAATTTGATAAATCCATAAATTGAATAATAGAGTTCATTATTTTGTAAAAAATATATTTTAATTAGGAAAAAGTTTCTATAAACCCTTAGATAGAGATTTAAAGAGAAGAATGGAAGAAATACATAGTACAAGCGATTACTTCTTTTTAGATAATGGCATTTCATTCGATATTGCAGATTCTCCCTTTTATAAAGTTTATGTAAGCAGAGTAGAAAAAAGGGCTGAAAACATGAAATCCTTCCTTAAGAAGTTTGCAAAGAACCTAAAAGAGCTAGTTAAAAATGGAGAAATATACTCTTAAACATTAAAATTATTATCTAAAGAAGTATCTCTAAATCTTAATCTTGTAGAAGATAACAAAGAACTCTTTTCTATGTTCTCTTATACTTCTGAATATTTCAAAGATTTGACTAACTTTTTTGATGCGTTAAATTTCAATCTTACTAATCTTGTTATTTCTCCACTCAAGAATTATACTAATGCTGTCCCTGACTAATTCAAAGATATCAAGAAAAAGTTTTAAAAGTTTCAAGAAGAATTTGATGCCATTGAACTAAAGAACTCATAACAAAAGAAATCATCAGTACTAATACAAAATTATTTTTATCATTTTTACTAATTAAATTTATTTCAATATAAATTAATAGCTATAAAAGGATAAAAATCATTATTGTTAGATTACAAAGAATCATTTATAGGTAGCAAAGTAGTATGAGTCAATAAGATATGACTTCACTTGCAGTCTAAATAAGTTATAATATGAAATTAATACATAAATATCAAATGGATTATGTGCTTTGCTCTAATCTTTTGCAGTAAAATTGACTAATTATATTTTTTTTTTATAGATAAATTAATGAAAATATTATTATTAGACATTTAATGAGTAGTAATAGTTAGAAGTTAGATAATTAGATAGTTACTTGAGATTATTTAAAACGCCATAAAATCTAAAGAATGAATACTTTGAAGAGATGCAGCATAGACTGAATATACTGAAATAAAAGGTTGATAATCCTACCTTAACATTAAATGTATAAGAAAATAAGAAAAGATAAAAAATTAAAGGTGAATACCTTCACTATAAAAGCAATAAAAGCAAAGAGTATAAAAGGAAGTACTTTTAAATAGAAAAAGGTAACTTCTATTGCATTAAGATTAAAAAGAATATCATACATAGAAAGTAATTAAGTGCTTTAGAGTTAATTAATTTTAATGAATCTACTGATTGTGAATTTGCTAACTCTTTTGAACTTATTTCTCCTCAAATGAAAAAACCTTTGGTTTTAATAGCCTCATCTATGCAATCATTATAAGTAAAATCTAATTTAATAGATGCTTTATTAAGTATTATTTTTTAAAGGAATGGAAAATAGCATTTTAATAGGGAACAGAATCTTATTTATCTAAAGGACCTATGATGAGAGATAGAGATGAATCTAATTAAGATGAATTGATTTATTAAATTATACAAAATAATGTTTGTGCTGATTGTTCGAAAACAGATCCCAGCTGGATTAGCTTGAACTTATGTGTTGTTATTTGCTTAGAATGCAGTGGCTTCCATAGAAAATTAGGCCCAAATATTTCTAAAGTTAGATCTCTTAAATTAGATAATATTAGTGATGACATTTTGGAATTCTTCTTATTCAATGGAACAACTTAGGTATATTTATTTTTTAGATAAATAAATAAATGATTTATTTACTCAAATCAAAAAGATGAATGAAATGTGGGAGAAAAATGCTATAAAAGAATTAAAACCTACTTTTGAAAGCTCAGGAGAATAGAAAGAAAGTTGGATAAAGGCAAAATACGTGGAATATAAGTTTATCGAGAAAGATCTATCAAGTAATTTAATAGATTTAATGTGTAAGGCTATCATTGTTAAGAAGCCTATAGACATCATCAATATTGTGTTCTCTAGAGGAATAATTCTAGATAAGTTATATTAGATATAGTCAGTTTAGCAAACTTTCTTGCATTATGCTTGTTCTTAATCTAATACTAAAATTGTTTCTTTGCTTTTGTAAATGGGTTCTGATATTAACTCGTTAAATTAAGATAAGAAACGCCCTTTAGACATAGCTAAGCAAGAAGGAAATGTAATAATTTTTTATTTAGAATAATAAACGTAAATTTAATACATTTTTTAGAATGAAATATATTAGTTTTTACTTTCGAAGGAGTGAAAAGATTGATTAGCCCTAAATAATTAGGTATTGTAAGAAAGAATTGTATATATATCAAAAGCAAATAGTTTATTAAAATTATATTTATTATCTTATTAGTTATTTTTATAATTATAGAATGTTTATTAAATATCCTTAATAATCCATTTCATAACTTTACAACCAATAATAAGAAATTAATTTTTATTCACAATTCTATTTTTAAATTTATTATTTTTATTTATATAATTTGTATCCTTATTTAGATAATTTTTTTTTAAAATTTTTTATAGATCTAAGAATGAAAATTAAATGTTATTTGACAATATTTATAAGTAAAATTTTGATTATTAAATAATACCATAAAATACCTTATATATAATGATATATTAATTATTTAATCTTCCAAAATATAAATAAGATTCTATTTTATGATGGATGCTACATACTTTTAAAGATATAAAAGGATAGTGTCAGCTAACCCTCTCCGTTGCATGGTTTTTAATGAATTTTATAAAATAAAGAAAAATATTATCTTTCTATAATATCAAATTAATCTATCAATTGGATTACTAAAACGAATAAAATAAAATATATTATAAAAAAAAGCTATAAAGTAAATTAGAATTCAATTAAAATCAACCAAATCAAATAGTTCTGCACAATTTTTTTTTAAAGTAATAATAGCTTATATGTCTTTTTTCACCTATTCGCTAACAACAAGAAGTACCTTTGTAAGACTTTTCTTTTATAGAAAACAAATTGTATTAACTAAAAGCTCCCATTTGAATTATTGGTCAATAATACATCTATAATATATTTTTCATATATTAAAAATTTAATATAAAATCAATTTCTTACCCTTTTATTTTTAATGAAAGTATTTAGAGGCTACTCAAAGAGTTTATTGAATCAAATAACTAATATAAAGACTAATTATCTAATTTTGTGGTTCTATTTATAAATTAAATAACTCATTAAAGATAAGTAGAAGTAATTAATAAATTAATTAATTAAAAATTACTTCGAAAAGTTTATAAAAAGCTTAGTAATCTATTTTTTCATCTTTAAAATCTAAGCAAATTCAGTAACATCATTTTGAGTAGATTGTAGGGGAATGTCTAACCATAAACTCTTAATGCTTTAGTTTTTGTCGATTTCTGAATAAACTGATTACAATTCTTTTCTGCTGCTAGGTGTAAATCTGAACTTGCATTTACTGAGCTAGCTTTTGTTTGGTGACATCATTTAAGATTTTGAGTTATTTCTACTTATTTACTATACAACTTCAGCATAATTCTGCAAAGGAGAATTATTATCATCATTATTATTGAGTATAAATTCACCTGGAGTATTAGTAATAAATTTTTATAAATAATTCCTTTGAGACTCATTTAAATCAGTTTTTTGCTTTTTCTGAACACTATGGCTAATGTCATCTGGGATATACCCAACACCGTATTGCTAAGAATGTTAGCAGGTTTCCTCTATAGAATCTATCTAAGGTCCTTTAGTAGGTAAGTGCTAAGATAAGAATTAATCTATTTGATTGAAAGAATCATAGATTTTTGCATTACATTTCTAAAACTAATCAGTAAAATCAGACAATTAATTGTTAATCTCCTTAAGCTGGGAGAATTAGACATTTTAAATATAATAGTTATCTTAGTTTAGAAGTAAAAAATCATCATTAGAAAGTAATAAGCTAACCTACTCCTAGCAACCCTCTCTACAAAATAGTATCGTATCAATATTGTTTGAAAATGCTTTTAAATTTAGAGAAAAGATGGCATTATATTTTCTGTATGTATTCCTTAACAAAAGCTTCATGTCTGAGATTCTAAGAGAGATATTTGAGAATATCTTATTAATTGCTTACAACACCTAATCAATATTTCCCTTTTTTTAGTTTAATATTAAATAATATTATAATTGGTATATAGTTTACTTCAATTTCTTTGATCTCCTAAGATAAGCGAGTCTCCACTTAGCGAATCTAAGTATCATTCCTTAGGAAATCTTGCAACTCTTAGAAAGGGATGATGACATGAGTCATATGATTTTCCCTTGCACAAATCTAGCATATCATACCTCTGTTATTACATTTACTATCAACACACACACTAGTAAGATCACTTTGATGGATATTGCACAAAATTTCTTCCTTTTGAATTCTTAATCTGCTCATTTTCTATTTTTTTATTTGTTTGTTATCTTAATCAAATATCTACTTAGTAATTTTTTATTCTAAAATCTTTATTAAATATCTTCAACTAATAAAGATATCTTACTACCTCCCTTATTATTACTGTTAGCTAAGCCACACTCAATTCGAGCTACAATTTTGCTTGCTTACTTGACAAAATATAGATGATATTTAATTTCTAGAAATATATGTTTATTTTTTATCAACATATCTCTACTTTTATGAAATAGAGAGGTATTCTAATTATAAATTTAAATAAGATATAATTTTATTAATGAAAAATTCATTGCCTAAGTAAATATCATCAATTTTTAAAATTCTCTAAGATGAACCTATAACTTTTATCATGTTAATAAAATTAAATAAAATAATAGAGAAAACAAATAATAATAGATAAAAGAATAAAAAATAACAAAAAGGTTTTATTAAATTAATTATCTCTACAATTAGTATTGAATTATTTTTATGGGTTTAACTAATCTAATTTGCAAATGTAAATTTATTCAAATTTTTTAAATTAATTAACTCTTATTTTTATTCATATTATTTATAATATTTTTAATATAATAAGAGATAAATTCTAAATCTAAATTCTTTACATTTATAATTTCATTATTCCATCTAAACAGAGAATTCTGCAGGAGGGTTATCAATATTTAATTGGAGCAATTAATAAATATCTATATCGAAAATATTTTAAAATTAAAAATTTGAAGCAGGGTTATTTTATTCTAAAAATCTATATATTAATAATTTTCAAAACTATTCAATTATCAAAACAATATATTCTCATATTTTATTTGTTAAATTTAAATTTAACAAGTCTTTTCATCTTTTTTATATTTTGAATGAAAGAGGCTTATTTTTCACTCTTTTTTTTCAAAACGGCTTTATTAAAACTATTTTTAAACAAAAATCATAATAAATATAATAAATAAGTTAGATTAATTTTAAATACCTAATATTAAGATCTAAATATTATAATTTTGGAAATTAGCATAGGATTTGTATTAGTTTTTATTGAACATATTGACTAAAAAATCTTATATTTATTCTAAGCTTTAAAGATTATACAGAGGATAAGCTATTAATCTGTCCAATTATCTAAAGAGATTGATCAATACTGTCGGTAGATATTTAATTGTATTAAAATATAAATTCTCTTTAAAATAAAAATTAAGTTAATATTTTATTCTTTATATTAATCACAGAAAACTAATATTCCAATAATAGTATAAATCAGTATAAAGTTATAAAAGTATATGAATAAAAAGGTTTATGAAGTAATTAAAATAAATTTTGAAATTTACTTGATATGAATGTCTAAGAATTAGACTGAAGAAAAACTCATTAACAAATTTACTAATACTCTAAGATCATCTATATTTGATAATCTGAATAAGTATTTAGTTTTTTGTTTCAATAATAGTTTGTTTAATAATTTACTTCAAAGATATAGAAATACTTAGAATATTTTAAAAATAGGGTATATTTTCTTTTAAAATATTTGCTATATCATCAAAACTCAATGTATCTCTTTATTAAATAATATTAATTAATTTATTTATAGATTTTAAAATGATGAAAAATCTTACTTCTAAATAACTGTAAGTTAAAAGCCATTATTTTAAATTTGTTTTAACTTTTAATATTAAAAAAAATGTTTTGAATATTATTAATTAATAAAAATGTTTTTACGTAATTTGATGAAATCATTTTTCAAGTGTTTTCAATAAAATCTTTTTTTCTATCTCTTTTTTAAAGTTATTAGTTAGTGTATTGATAATAATAATGGAGATAAACTTATTGTATATTTCCTTACTTCTAATTATTTTATTTTATCTTTATTAGATAATTTTGAAATAATTTTTATTTAAAATATACCATACATACATTCTTTAAAAATAACAAAATATAAATTATTAGCTGTAAATAGGGGTATTTTTAATATATTTAAAATTTTTAATTGCAATAATTAAAGAAAAGATCAATAATATTACCATAATTAACAAGCTCTAATAGATTGGACCCCTAATGAAGGGTGTTATTAATATTTATTATTACTATTAAATTTGATTTAATATTGAAAATAATATTTATTAATATAAATTGTATGAAATAAATCTTCATAAATTATTCCTATTTAATTTTTAAAGTATATGATTTTATTAAGATAAAAAACAAGTGAACCAACAAATAAACATATATTTTTCAATTTTAATATTTCAGTCATTTTCAAAATTATATTCAATATTTTCAAAGATATTTACTTTGATACATTATTTCTTAAATTTATATAAAACAAGTCCTTTCATCTTTTTTATATTTAGAATGAAATTGACTTATTTTTCTTTATTTTCTATCAAAGCAACTCGTCTAAAGCTATTATTAAACAAAACTGTAAAAATAAAATAAATAAGTTTGATTAATTTTAAATACCTAATAATAATATCTAAATATTATAGTTTTGGAAATTAGAATAGTATATGTAATAGTTCTTATTGAACATATTAGCTAAAAACTCTTACAATTATTTTGAGTTTTAAAGATTATACAGAGGATAAGCTATTAATCTTTCCAAGTATCTTTAGAGATTAAGAAATCTCGTTTGTAGACAATTAATTAAATTAAAAAGTAAATTCTCTATAAAATAAAAAATTAAGTAAATATTTTATTCTTCATATAAAACATTTAAACTTCCAATAATAGTATAAATCATCTATAAAAAGAATATGAAGTAATCATTAAAATAAATTTTGAAATTTACTTGATATGAATGTCTAAGAATTTGATAGAAGAAAAATTTGTTAACAAACTTACAAATGTTCTAAGATCATCTATATTTGATAAGCTGAATAAGTTTTTAGTTTATTGTTTCAATAATAATAATTTACTTCAAAGATATAGAAATACTTAGAATATTTTAAAAATAGGGCATATTTTCTTTTAAAATATTTGCAATGTCTTCAAAACTCTATGTATCTCTTTATTAAATTATGTTAATTAACTTATTTATTTTTTTATTTAAAATTATGAATAATCCTACTTCTAAATAACTGTAAGTTAAAAGCCATTATTTTAAATTTGTTTTAACTTTTAATATTAAAAAAAAATGTTTTTCTATATTATTTATTAAAAAAAATGTGATTACATTATTTGATGAAATCATTTTGAAGTGTTTTCAATAAAATATATTTATCTATCTCTTTTTTAAAGGTTAATCTATCAATTAATAATAATGAAGATAAACTTATTGTATATTTCCTTTCTACTAATTATTATTTTTTTGTCTTAAATTAATAATTCTAAAATAATTTATATTTAATAAATAGCATACATACACTCTTAAAAATAATAAAATACAGTTATTTTATTAATAGGAATCAAAAAAATAGATTAATAAAAAGAAATTTAGGAATTTCAATTATGTTAATTTTTAAGGCATAAAATTCTGTTAAGATAAAAAACAGTAAACTAAAAAATATACATATGCTTTTCAATTTTAATATTTCAATAATTTTCAAAAATAATCAATATCTTCAAAACAATTCTCTTTGATAAATTAATAGTTAAACTTGAATTAAACTAGTTTTTTCATCTTTTTAATATTTGGAATGAAAGAGATTTATTTTTCCTTATATTTTGTTAAAGTAAATCGTCTATAGCTATTATTAAACAAAAATTGTAAGTAAATAAGTTAGATTAATTTTAAATACCTAATATAAAGATCTAAATATTACAGTTTTGGAAATTAGTACATTATCTGTAATAGTTCTTATTTAACCTATTAGCCAAAAACTCTTACCGTTATTATGAGTTTTAAAGATAATACAGAGGATAAGCTATTAATCTTTCCAAGTATCTAAAGATATTAATTCATATCTTCTGAAGGCAATTAGTTGGATTAAAATATAAATTCTCTATAAAATATAAAATAAAGTTAATTTTTTCCTGCATATTAATCATTTAAACTAATATTCTAATAGTGTAAATCGGTTAAATATATACAAAATGAATGTGAAGAAAAAGGAAATATGATGTAATTAAAATATTGAAATTTACTTAATTTGAATTTCTAAGAATTTGTTTGAAGAAAAATTCATTAACAAACTTCCTAATACTTTAAGATCATCTATATTTGATAAACTGAATAAGTATTTAATTTCTTTCAATAATAGTTTGTTTAATAATTTACTTCAAAGATATAGAAATACTTAGAATATTTTAAAAATAGGGAATATTTTCTTTTAAAATATTTGCAATGTCTTCAAAACTCTATGTATCTCTTTATTAAATTATGTTAATTAACTTATTTATATTTTTATTTAAAATGATGAATAATCTTACTTTTAAATAATTGTAAGTTAAAAGGCATTATTTTAAATTTGTTTTAACTTTTAATATTAAAAAAAATGATTTCAACATTATTTATTAAATAAAGTGTTATTACATAATTTGATGAAATCATTTTCCAGTGTTTTCAATAAACTCTTTTTTTCTATTTCTTTTTTAAAATTATTAGTTAATGTAGTGAAAAATAATAATGAAGATAAATTATTGTATATTTCCTTACTTTTAATTTTATTTTTTCTTTATTTAATAATTCTGTATGATTTATATTTAATATTAAAAATAGTAAATACTAGCTATCAAAATGATGGTTTTTATTATATCTATAAATTTTAAATTATAATAATTAAAGAAACCTAGGGATGTTATGAGAAGCTCTAAGCCCGAGATTTTAAAATAAATACTCAATTGGTAAAAAATTTAAAGAGATTGAATAAAAATATTTAACTGAATTTATCTTTCTATAAAAATCTAAAGAATATAATAGAAAAATAATCAACTATTATAAGAAAATGAATAGTGACAAGCAATATATTAAGGATGAATTAGCTAATCATAACATTTTATATTAGGTATCTTAAAACAATAAAGTCTTAGATTAATATTTACAAAAGCGAAAACTTGACTCTAAAGTACTCTAAAGACACTAAAGCAATTCGACAAGCTCATTTACAAAAAGAACTCTATCATTCATAAACATATACATCAATCAACCAGTTCCTCTTCTAATTTAAATTATAATTACTAATATTAATTATCTTCTACTTTAAACTTGTACTACTTTTAATGTACTAATAAGAGAAGTCATAAAAATACTCATATTTTATTCTCTATCTTGGATAAAAATAAAATTAGTTCTTTTTTTTTGAGGATATACTGTAATTCTAATTTATTTGGCTGAATACCCTCCTTCTCATTATTTATTAATGAATGTATAAAAACTAAATATTGATTAAATTTTTATAGGTTTTTATATTTAGGTTATTTATGTTCTTATACAATATTTAATATATTTAAAATTCTATTAATTAAATAATAAATTTTATTAGATTTAAAATAAGGAATAATAAAATTGAAATAATTGATCAAAAATATTTGAATTCTATCTAATTGATTAATATAGGAAGGATAATAAATAATACATTTATTAAACGAAAGTTATTTAAATTATATAATAATAATACTATTTTAAATATATTTAATTTCAAAGATCCAATGAATCGACTAATTGAAGTTATCCTTTTTCTTTATAGAAAGCTTTCAAAGCAAGGATAGAAGTCTATTTAAATAAATAATTTATAAATTGGTTAAATAAATAGTAATAATTATGAAAGTTGTTTTACTTCAAGTAATTAATTATTTTTAGAATCATCAGGATTGAGTGCTTTCAACTTTCTGCAAGTTTAAACTAATCCCCATAAACTTCTGTAATTATTAGTCATTTTAGCCAAAACGAAAGAATAGTAACCTCTAGCATTTAAAAGATCTTATTCTGTACCCAAAGTATAGCATATCTAAATGATTATAATAATAATGTAAATAAAATTAAGATTTATAATAAAGTTTTGTAATTACTTCGGCAACTCTCATCATATACACATATCTCTTAGGGTATAATATAATTAATTCTTCGTAGCAGAAAAGAGCCTTAGAGTAGCTATTTCATTTAAAAATTTATTTATTATTTATCATCTTATTGTGGTATTAGTTTAGTTTATTTTACTTTAATGTTTCAAGGTAGAAATCACCTAATTCGAGCCAAGCTTCACCATCATTTGGGTTATCTTCTAAATAAGTATTCATTTTTTATACAAAATTAACTTAAGAACCATCTGTTTTGGAATATCTTGCTTGAGCAAGGAGTCTCTTTTTGGTATCCTAATTTGATTTATTTTAAAAGTATTAAACGAATTTATTTGATTTAATTTTGCAAAAGATATTTAAGTTTAAATTATGTAATTCTCTCTTCTACTTTGTTTGGCCTTATAAAAAAATAATTAAATAAATATATTGATTACATAATCAACAAGATTTTTAGAAAGATTTTCATTAATTTAAGTGTTAAGATAATCATTTCTGCCAGCAGCTTCAATAAGGATAACTAAATTAATTTTACATTATTTTAATATTAGAATTGCTTAATTGATAAATGATTCTTTTCATAAAAGATGTAAATTACGTTGCATTAAATTGATCTTTGGAGAATCAGGGAAACTAGTTGTTAACTTCTTGAGGCATTTCTAATATATAAAAGATTTGTGTCAATTATTGTATGAAGTAATTCAATTTTTAAATTTGCTGAGAATTAAATTCAATTTATTTACATCAGCAATATGGTATAATTATAAGTCAATTGCGGCATTGAATAATTCTTCAAGGACGATGAATTCTATTTTTATATTAATATTAATTTGCTACAACTTCATTACTTTCATTTATAAATTTTATATGTGATTCTAATTTCATTCTGATAATCCTTTTATTCTGCTTTCTTAAATTTACTATAATGCAATCAATTAACCCATTTACGCTCATTTTCTAATTGTCTGGAATTGTTACGCAACAATTTAACACCAAATTCTAAGACTGTGTCAGCGAAAGAAAGAGCATTGTTTCTAACTTTCAAAATAACACTGCGCATATCACTGAATGATTGGCTTGTCTTCTTTAAAATTTTGTGAACTAATCTTTATTCCTCCATGATAATTGATTTGTTTATTTATTTATTTATGTTCTCCTTCTTTGCTATGTACCTAAGTAGTTATTTAGTTGATTCTCTTTTTATATAAGGAATATGATATCAAAAAAATGAAAAATTGTATTAATTTAAATTAATTAATTATTTATTCATTCAATCAATCAACCTATCTATTTATTTATGTAATTAATCTGACTTAAATCAATCTTTAAACATAAGCACGCATAATTCATATCAAGCATAGTAAGATATTAATCAATATTTCTTCTTTATTCTTTCTTTATTTTCTGTTCCTTCTTTCTTCATCTTCCAAAATATCTTCATCTCAACTTATCTATCTATATTATAGATCTATTAATCTTCTTTCCCATGTTCACACGAAATTCCTCAAAATAACTAACTTTAATCCTATCTCCTTCAATTAAATAAATAGATATTATAGTAATTTTAAAATGAAATTGTTGAGTAAGATTTATAGACTATCAAATTATATATTTTATAATAATTATATACTGACAAATATAAGTGCTAATTTAATAAAAGAGATAAATAGATGCATTAATTTTATATAATTTTTCTTTAAAAATTGAATATTTTTATGTAATACATTTTATGAAATCCTAATGGAAAATACAATCAAAATATTAAAGATAAAATACATTCTAAAGTTATTAGTATTTGAATATTATATGGATGGATGGATGGAAGTGTTAATTTTATGATAGAGTCAAATAAATAAACAGAACCAAGACAAGAATAAGTAAAAGAGGATCAAAGGAAATACTGATAGAGCTTTTTTGTCTTGATCAATCATGCTAGACATGAAAGCAACAGATGCTAGATTTATGTATGATTAAATTATTATTTATTTCTAATTAATTAAATTATATAGTAAATAAATTTACATGTGCTAGACCATAAGAAGGCAACACCAACAATAGCTGCTTTAATTAGCATGCTTTCAAATACAATACTAAATGCTGTAAGTACGACAGCAGCTACAACAATAGGGAAAATACAATATCCAAGTACACATAAGCATTACAAAATATGAGCATTACCACCTAATAAATTACAATTGACTGTAACAATGAGAGAACCTCCCCAAATAATCAAGAAAACGGTAGCAAATAAATTGTGATTATCTTCAGTGGATAAAGTAAGAACACTATGGTTTAAATTATTAAATAATAATTAATTTAATAAATATATATTATAGGTCTATTTATTATTTATTATATCTTATTAGAAATTCTATAAATTTATTGCATTTTATTTAAATCTTTTTAGAGTTTTTTAATCAAACTTATTAATCATACTGCCTAACTTAAATAATATTTTATAAGTAATTTATTACAATGATAGAATCAAGCAAAATAGCAAAGGTCCCCACAAATCCCCTAGAAATTATTATTAATTAAAACATTATGTTATCGTATGAGTTATTTAAAATTTATGATAGAAAGGATTATGTTTTACATTCTCTTAGAGATTTTCCTTATTCTTCTCTAAATCTTGGGATCAAAACGTATTTTAGCTTATGACCAATCATTTTTAAATCTCTACCCTAATTTACAATTATGAAATTAAATTGAAGTAAATTCATTAGGGAAAGATCAAATATATTTGCGAAATGATTTACTATTGTCTTAGAAACAGGTTCATCTAAAGTATCATATTAAGCATCAGGAGAAGTATCAAAGTATTCTGCGTATTATTCAAAAAACTATCCTGGATCTATTTTTATAGATGATTTAGAATTACTTGATAAAGCCAAATATATATTTTTCTCTAATGAAAGGGGAAATAATAATCTCACTATTTGCATCCATTTTGGATTTGTTTAACACGTTTGAATTAAACAATTTAGGGTCTTAATTCATTTTTATAAACTAATTATTTTTAAACTACTCTTATTTCTAAAGTTTTAATGAAGAAAGCTAATTTCAAATTTAAGAAGTAAAAGATTTGTTATATTAATATAATAATAATTAGTGAACGATCAATAGTAAAGTTGATGATTCACACATAAATTCAATTCTAATTATATAATCAAACAAATTACAAATTTTATCTTCAATCTACCTACCCTAAACCTAAATTCTTCATTTCCAAAACCGCAATTAAGGTAAAATCTATCTAACAATATTCTTCCAAATCATAATATTATTTCTCTTTTATACCTTTCAAATTACATTTTTGTTTGCTGCTTTTACATCTAAATAAATACTTAATAAATACGATTACATTTAAATTAGTTTTAATTTATTTTTTCCTTAAAAAGAAAGATTATTTATACTTTTTATCAATAAATACAATAAAGAATGATTGAAAATATTAGATTTTAAGAAAATGAATTTAACTCAGTTTTACTACATAAAATTAAGGCAAAAAAATATTTAATAAGATTAGATTTTCTAGAGTAGGTTAAGTTAGTTAGATAGTTATTTCTTCAGATTAAAATGAATATTTCTTTAAGAGTATTAAATTAAAACAGTGAAATAAAGTAGTTTGATTGGAGAAAAGAATAAGATACAATATACTTGATTACTAATTAATTAACATCATTTCATATTTAATTAATATAAAATAAAAATAGAATTTAACTAAAATTTAATATTTTATCATTTTTTTAATAGAAAATATAAGTTTTAAATGTAATTTATTTAATGTTTTTAAAAATAATCTTTTTTACATAAAATTAAAAGATTTAAAAAAATGTGAGTAAAATTAGTAAATTTTAAAGTGAATAATAAAAAGTTGATCCTCATTTAGTTAATTTGGGTTGTTTTTTATTAAACTATAATTAGAAATATTAAAAGTAAAGATGTTGGTTGGATAAATAGAAGGGTTATTATACTATGAGTAATAGAATATGAGAATATAAAAGTAATATTAAAAATAATATTATTTATTATTAATTTATTTATTTATTATTTCTTTATTAGTAGGTAGGTAGGTACTATACAAATATTATACTAATGATTATTATTACTTAATTATTTGAAGGAAGAAGAAGGCAGGTAAGGAGGGATGATTTTTTGTCATTTGATTAAAATAAGTTAACTTTTCTCACATAGAATTTTTTATATTATTATATGAGATGTGGATTAATATTTTTTATGTATTTGTTTGTTGTTTGCTTACTTGCTTGCTTGCTCATTTTTAAGATATATGTATGTAAATTTAATCTCATAACAATAATGGAAAACTAAAATATTTAATGGTAGAGGATTAGAAAATTATATTGATTGGTTTGTTTGTTTATTAATTGTTATTGTTGGTTGGTTGATTGGTTGGATTTGGTGTTATTTTATTTTGTTGTTAATTTTTTATCTGTTTTTAATGAGATAGATGTGTATTTATTAATTAATAATGAATTGAAAATTGGTATGGGTTAATTAAAATATTATAGGCTCAAAATTAAATGATTTATTCAATCAATCAGTTGTTAGTTAGTTCGTTGTCAGAAAATCATTGATTTGCTTTTATAACTATCTCTACCTGCTATTCATTTACATAATCTTCATTTGGATTAGTCTTTGTTGCAGGTAATATGAAATTCTCTATATTATTTAAATTCTTTCTCACTTAGTTATATTTATCTTTTAGTTTCTCATCCTTTTTATCAGAGTAGAATTATTAATTACTAAAAATCGATGGTTTTGAAAGTCCTGTATGCTAAGATTAGAAATCACAGCTTTAATTTTTTCTCTATACAGTTAATGGATCTCTTTCTGTTAAGGATACTGCATGATTATCTAAGTTGCTTTTTCCATTTTAGTTAATCGTATCTGATGTAGGATAAAGTTAAATCATCTATTGAGATGGTTACATTTCCACTGATTCAACTTCATCACTTTTTTTATTGATTTTACACATTAATATTTTCTTACCAAGTGTAGAACGAGTGCTATTTTCTTGAATTTATTATGTAGAGTACGATCTGTTGTGTAAATGCATTTGAGGAGATTATTAATTTTCTTATTCTTATTTGGATTAAGAAGTCATATTTCCTAGAGCTAGATTAGAATTAACTGAAACCATTTCCTCCTCAATTAATCCCAAATTAGTATCGTTTGTAATTTATTTTACATTCGAAAATAAAGCCCTTTTCTAATTATTGGATATAGCTGGCTTTGTAAGTTAGATTTCATCTTCATTAGTTTGGAATGTCTCTTAAGTTTTTGCTGATTACATAATAAAATAAATAAATATCAAATTTATAAAATCTAAATAAATTTAATACCTATATTTGAATATGAATTTCTATCTTATTCTTCTATAGTTTTAAAAGGAAGGAATAGTTATCTGTGATTATCTAAGCTAGGAGATTATTAGGAATTAAAGTTACTTTTGTTTTCAACAGAATTCATTTTTCCAAATCTAATACTATGGTCAAGTTCTGCATTATTATTAGATCTAATTGTATTCTATCTCAAAAAGTCTTTTTGATTACTAATTCTCACAGTCATTTTCTTAACATGAGTCTATCTTGCTTATTGTTTATATATAGGATTTTCTCTGCTATAATCTGTAATAAAATATTTTTGAGCTTCTTCATAGTCAATTGTGTTAGCATTAGCTTTATCTACATCAAAAAAGCGCTCATTAATAAGCTACATAGGCAGAAATGCATGAAGTAGACCTAAAGCTGTTCCTACAATTGAAGATAACCCCCAATCGCCACCATTTGCATATTGATAGAAAATTAAGGTTGAAATCTAGATACATTTTTAAATTTGTATTATAAATAATTAATATTTATTTTTAGCTATTAAAATTAATTACACTCTAAATGGGCAAAAAATATTCTAAATGTTCTGTCATTTCGATGCTCAGATCAGCACTCATATTATACTTTACAGAGCTTCTATAAATTACATTATACTAATTTCATTTTCATAAATTAACAATTATTGATTTAGTTACTTTAATTTTAAAATTACCTTATCTATCCAGTATTAAAGAATCAGGCCAATAATAGACCAAACTATAGTCATGGGAACTATTGGACAATAGAAAGCAGTAGTAAACATAGTCATTAATAATTGTGCATATCTTTCTTCAATAGGAAATTAGGGATTCTCATACAATCTATTTTTATTTTAATATCGTTGATTAACCATGAAAGAGTTAATTATTATTTACAGATTCAACTCAGCTTGTGTCATTAAAGATTCTATTCCCTTTTTATTTTCAATTCTCCTGAGAATTTCTAAGACGTAATATTCAATGTGAACAAGTTGAGCTAGGGCTGGGACAAAGCAATTAGATATCATAAAATAATTTGCATTATCTGCTAAACCACCTTTATTTATTTATTTTATTAAAAAAAATTAAAATTCTTCTTAAATAATTTGTCAGAACTTTACCTTCTCCAAAAAGTGTTGTTTATTTATCTTTTTTATTTTACACAAATATTTGGATGATAAAGCTAATAAGGGCAGAATTAATGAATCTAGCAAGCGAAAGCCCCTTTGCAATAAAGATATTAACTTCGGTTCTTGTAGAGTATTTACAATACCTATAGTAAATAAATATATTATTAGATATGTATTTAATTTAAATAATTATTTAAATTACGCGCTGATAACTGATAAAATTATAGAAAGTAAGAAATTTAAAAGACTGATGAGAATTGCAAGGCAGGAGGAAATAATTTATAATTTAACTGAATTTTATTCAGCCCCATCATTAATTTCAGATTCCTAGAAGATGTGAAAGGCATAAATTGCTATAGCACAAAGGAGGAGTGCAATGACAGCAAATAAGAATCCGTATGTCCTCCTTCTCAGCTTTTCACTCTTTGATAAATGGAGATTTGTCCAGCTGACATCTGTTGGATCAGGTGCTTGGACAATTTTTAATTTACTATTTTGATAAATCATTGAGTGAGAAACCAAATTCTTTTCCTTGGAAAGGATTCTATCTGACAGTCCAATAGGTCTGTATCTATCGATTATATCTTCTTTGTCTAATTATTTAATTAAAATATTCGGATATACACTAAAATAATCTATATTTGTTTATTTTTGATTTTGGTTTTTGAATAAATCCCCCTCAGATTAAATCTTACTCAATTCTTTTAAAATTTTATTTTCTATTAAAAGTAAATACTATCATCTATAATGCATTAAAATACATAGCTAATTTGACTCATTTCCAATAAATTTTAATTTATTCTAAGAACCAAATTTAAATTCAAAATATTTTTTACCTTATTCATATTTTAAGCAAACAAATGCAATCCCTGTAAAATATTGTTTCATGAATTCTCTCCCTTTACCATCCATGAGTTTCTCATTCAAGTATTTTAATTATTTATTCACTTATTCTATTTATTTCTCGAGAGACAGCATTGTTGCAGTTTATTCTGTAAGTTAATCATTTAATTTCCCTAAAGAACTCATACTGAATTTATTTTATCTCAAAGGTCTTTTTTACAAATTTACTGTCCGCACCTTTTATTCATCTTTCTACTACTTTTTGAAATAACTCTCTACCTATTCTCTTTATCTCTTATTAATTAAAGGTTCAGGGCTGGCTTTTGCATTAGATTATTGATCAAATTAATGTTTTTCACTAAATATAGGAAATTATTGCTTGCTGACATCATCCTTGCTTGATTTATTCTCTTCATCTTATTAATCTAAATTTGGATTAGAATTCCCCTAAACTTGTTACTGGTGATGCTACTGCTATTGTATGTGATCAATAATTGATATTCTTTTTTTATGCCCATCTTCAACTGTAATTAAAGCTTATTAATAAAGAATTTATATGTAATATCTGTAACCTATTTGTTTTGACGATTAAATAATCACTGCTTAAATAAATTTAATTACCTCCATTATTGTTCGTGATTTCGTTTTTTTGAGGCTAAAAGTTAAAATATTATTTATTTTCATAGCCATTCCCATTTGATTCAATTGAATTTTTTCTGTCACTGAATATTTTAATTCCTTACTCTTGATCATCTTTACCTTCTGTTCTATAACCCACACTGAATACTTCATCTATTTTCTTTTTTAGATTATTCACGCTTTAAACACATTTTTTCTTTTACTAAATCAGCTTTTCTTTCTTTTTATCTAAGTTAGTAATCTCAGTCAAGTCATAGCATAAAGTTACAGACTCAACCTCGACTTACTTGTCTGCCAGAGAATTTTGCTTAAAAAATTCCTTAATATCATCATCATAATCATCATTAATGGCATCGAATTCCTTAGGAACATTTTTTACCATAATAGTATAATCATTTGCTGAAATATCTGCATCATCGCATTTAGCATCTAATTATCTTTATAATTTTCTAAACCACTGTAAAAGTGCTATCATAGCAACAAGTGACGCAAGATTCAAATATCCTTAAATCTCCATAAATGTATTTTGATCTGATTTACTTCCCAAAGAGAAGATATTCAAGCCATTTCCTGAGCGGCAAACTGCTTCACTTGATTATGTTGTAGTTTCAGTTGCTGTTGATGAGCTATCTTTTGTGCATTTTTAGCTACCTATAATATTAGTGATTACATTGAAGATCCCGCTAAAAGAAAGAACAAGAATCAGCAAAACCATGCATTACTTTAAAAACTAAAAATAAAGAGGATATCCAGAACCCAAAAAGCTTAACTCATAAATATTGCATTTAACGGACAATTATCGCCTCTGAATTTATCTTGCACAACACTCGCAGTATTCTATAGTTTCATCCTCTTTCATATCATCTATATCTTTCTCAGGCCCAACTTTATTAGCCACCTAATAAAATAATGAATAATAATGATTAGCTCAAAGAAACACTCCTTAATAAGATTAAATAAGTATTCTCATTTTTAAAATGAATTTCCCCTAATAATCTAATGAAAACATATCTTATTCTACTAAATGTTCATAATAAATTTTAAAGAGAGATTATATTCTTCATCTCTTTTTACTATTGACTTTTAAATATTTCTATCCTTAATCATTTCTTAAAAATAAACATTTTTATATATAGAAGTTGTAGTATTTCACTAGTAAAAACATTTACTCTATGTTCAGCTGCTTTCTCAAAATCTGGCGGGATTTTCTAGCCATCATAGCCTCTAATCATTGCTCTTTATTATTGCGAAATTGGCTTTCTCGTCCTTGGCTATTACATTGAATCTATAGATTTTGACTTGAATAAATTTGCATTTTATTATGAATTTCTAAATGATGGACGCATATTAGTTAGTGTACTTGGCTTCACTTTTGAATGTTAACCATTATTCTATGAAACTACTATTTCTTTCGATTGTCCTTTTTCATCATCTGAACCTTCATTCTATTAATTTTCTTCTGAATTCTAGAGGTCTTATGATTCCTTTTGACTCTCTTAGATATCTTTAATCATTATTATTTGAATAGATTATTCACTCTCCAAAAAAAAAAAAATTGTAAAAAATTAATATCATAAGTAAACAAATTAAAGTTCTTTATATGACTGATTAGAATGAATGTATGAAAAAATATCATAAAACTCATATACTTAAACCTTTACAAGTTAGCTTATGAATAAATAGTGTTCATATATTTAAGGAAACAAGATAATAATTTCTAGACCTTTTTTCTAATTTTAATTTGTTTCAACACACTGTACTACAAAATTGATTGCATTTTAATTTAGGTGAGATAATTATATGAATGAATGATGTTGTTGTTGATTGAACTTTATTAATGTAACATTAATTAATTAATTCTATTTTATACATCTTAAAATATTACGATTTTTATTAGTTTTAAATAGAAATTTAAATTGATTAAAATCTCACAATTGGAAAATAATATCGGATTATTGAATTATTAATAATGACTACAAAATTTACCTGAAAAGAAAGAATCTTTTTTTTAATTTCTTATTTTCCTATAACATTGTTTGTTTATTTGTTTATTTTATCTTAATGATACTTATATAGCCAAAATAATATTAAAAAATCAAAATTCAGTCATTTAGATTTCACAATTTTTTTATTAATTTCTTTTTAATAATATTTACTTCAATTTTTTTTCTAATAAATTCATATTAAACCATTCATTCATTTATTATAATTCTAATAGATGAAATTTATTAGGTAAATTTCGACAATGTTTTAAAACAATTCTTAGAGTTTTTGGTCATTTTTAAATTTAAGATCTTTAAATACTATGAATTATTTCTTCTAAGGAAGGTTTTAGATTTTTTTAAATTAGTATATTTTGATTTTTAAAAGATAGTATTGGGATTGAAAACTTTAAAAAAAAATAGACTAAAAAATTATTATACCTTCATCAAAATTATTAAATATGTAAAAGAAATTAATCTTGAATTATTTGGAATAAATATTAGCTTAATTAAATTCTTAGAGAACACACACACAATTTTAATAATATAAGAGATCAATTAATAAATAAAAGAATATTGCAATTTACTTTAATAATCAATTTTAATATTTTAATTAATTAAGTTATTTTATTCTTTATTTAAAACAATTTAAATGCAATCAAATAAAAACTATTAAAACAATATATGCTCTAGGAAAAATAAATTATGGCTTGGATTTGGTTAATTTATCAAATCATTTAATTTCTTAATTTTGATATTTGCATTCTTAAATAAAATTTATTTTTAATAGTAATATAATTTATTTTTTTTAAGGAGAAATGACTATGAATGTTAGTTAGTAATCCTTAACCCAATGAAATAAATAAAATTTTTAAAATATATCAATTCTACTACAAACACAAATTGATAATTATATTTAGGGATATTATAACATAGATTTCATGAGGTGTTATATTGGTGTTGAAATTATTATTACAAAATTCAGGTTTTATATGAACAATTATGAAATTCTTACAAAATAGATAATCAAATCTAAATCTTTATTACCACATCAATAGTTAAAGGAAATACAAGACAAAAATAATTTATTGGTTAATCACTGGAAATACATTTAAGATTAAGATTGCATGGCTTGGAATGAAAAAATAAAGTTTTCTTTGCTAACAAATTAATTATAGTAAAAAAAAGAGTTGGTTTACAAAAGAAAGTATAGCTTATTATTTATAAAAGAATCTTGAGGCAAAGTATACTATTGCAAGATCTCTTTCTTAATTCAATACATGAATTCTAATAACAACGCAGAATCAAAACCAATAATTTTGGTAAAGAAAAATGGGATCAAATCTCTTAGAATTAGAACAGAGGGATAGAGCGATAGAAAGAAGATAAATGCGTAATAAATTCATATAAATTTCTATAGAATAACAAGATAATTCTATTATTATTAGAGGATTAATATTAGCATCACATTCAATTCTTTATGAAAAATAAAATAGAAGATTAAGTAAAAAATAAAAGAATTAAATAGTATTCTAATTAAATAGGGCATAGAACAGCGAAAGTATTCAATATTCAAAAGTATTAAAGACCGATCCATCTGAAAAAAATTTAGAGGCAGTAGAGAAGTTTAAATTAACAGTAGGGATTTATAAATTTTGGCTTATATATTTATGCTAATTTTAGTGATTTCTTATAAGTTTCTAAATAAATAGAAAGAGATTTTTACTAATGAATATTTTTTAAATGAATAGGTTTGCATAAGAGTTCGTCCCAAGATAAATGAAGAATTGCAAGATAAGAGAAATAGTGTGGCAGATAAAATATAAATTTGGGATGATAAAACAATTTAGATTAATCTTGGAAATGTAAAATATTTATTTATTGTTTATTTGTTCTTTTTAGCAGATTAAGTCTCTGGATTTTTATTATTTTGTTAAGCCCCTTTTTGATTTAATAGTAGGAATTAGCTAATGGATAGATGAAACACAAAAGAAGTTAAAGCTATGTGAATGACAAAATATCTCTTGAACCCTCACAAGCATTTGAATTTGACAGAGTATTTGAAGAATATGCTACTAATGTAAAGCATTACTTAACTTTTTGTATTTTAGCAATTTAACTACTTACTTGGCTTTAACCAAAGGGGTTCAGCTCAATTCTTTTATTCAAATTACAATTCATACATTTATTGATTAAGCCACTAGACTCGTAATTGTAATAAAGCAGTTAAGCAGCTCACATTCTATTAATTAAATCCAAGATTTTATAGATCAGCCAATTCTAATTTTATATAGCTTACATTATTTTTAATTAAAGGAATTTATTTTTGATGAATCAGTTTCTTAGTTCTTGGACTACTTAATAGAAGGATATAACTCTACTATATTTGCTTATGGGGCTTCAGGGTCTGGCAAAACATACACGTAAATAAAATTTAAAACGAATCAATTAAACATGATAGGAAATATATCTAACGATATTTATATACATTTGATTGAAATTCTCTTTTAAAGCTGGTTGAGTTAATTATCAAAAATAAACCAAACAAACAAAGAAACAAAAAAAGATTAATAAAATCCTATCTATAATTTAATTCAGCTTATAGTTTTTCCCCTCTTTTTAAGAATTAATTAGTAAACTAAAATTTTATCTTTCTATTCCAAAAATAGAATGTAAGGAAATCGAAGAACTGATGGAATTACTCAATTAATGTGTAAAAAATTGTTTAAAATGATGGAAGACGTCTAAGATGAAAAGGAATTTAATATCAGATTATCATATGTAGAAATATATAATGAATAAATAAGAGATTTAATCTAACAAGGATAGAATGGTAATAGCAAAAGAAACCTGTGTAATCTAGAGTTAAGAGAAGACCCTATAAAGGGAACGATCTTAGCTAATGTCACAGAAATATAAATATATAACATCGACTAAGTATATACACTAATTGATTTGGGAAATAGAAATAGAACAGTTGATGCAACTGCTTTGAATGCCTTCTCCTCTCGTTCTCACGCAATCATACAAATTCATATTCAACAAAAAGATAAAAACTAAGGAATTAGTGAGTCCACTAAATTTTCGACCCTCACATTGGTTGATTTGGCGGGATCAGAAAAATCAGGGGTTTCTTAGAATTAATAAGAAACTCAAAAAATTAACCAATCACTTTTAGGTATTAAAATTAATCGAAGAAATTATTTCTAACGAATATTTGTTTTAAAAAAAGTTCTTGGTTATTGTATAAATGAACTATCTAAAGGAAACAGAAGCAACCATATTCCTTATAGAAATTCCAAATTAACAAGAATGCTAAAAAATAGCTTGGGAGGAAATTGTAGAACTTTAATGTTAACTTCTATTTCTACTGCTAATTCTAGCTATGAAGATTCTATGAATAGCTTACTCTATGCTTCTCATGCAAAGAGAATAAAAAATATCTTATTTAAAAATGAAGTTACCTCTTCCCAACATATAGCTAATTATGCTCAAGTTGTCGAAGGCCTTCAACGTTAAAATGAATAATTAAAGAGATTAGTTTCAGAATCTACAGATATCTCAACATTCAAAGATGGTAACAGTTTTTTACAAATTTTAAGGAAGGAAGGGTGAATGGTTTTATTGAAAAATTATATAAGAATTACATTTTTATCTTAATTTATTATTAATGCAGTGATTTTAAATAATTTATTACTACCCTACCATATTTTAGTCATTAATAATGAATTATTCTTATTAATAGGTTTGTGTTTTACAAAAGCCAATGTGTTTACAAAAGATGAGGCTTAGAAGTTGTAATTTGAAGTATAGAAACATTTCTAGAATGAAACCGAGTTGTATAAAGATATCACTTATACTAGCGATAGGATTTGTGTAATAGAATAGGAAATGGAAAAATATAATTAATAATAAAATGAGCAATTATTATCAATTCAATTAAATTCTTATGATGCTTCTTGCAAATAATTATTACGTGACTATAACAACAATATAAAATTAAACTCATTGAAGTAGAATAAATAATAAGCTATTCTAAAATTGGAAGAGCTTTCTTAAAAGCGCATTGACCTATTATAAGTAAATTCATTCAACCAATGAATTAAATTGATATTAAAAATTATTATTAAAAAATATTAGAAAATAAAAGAATTTAATCATGAACATAGAACGAAATTACTGTAGTTTTTTGATCAAAGAGCTAAATCCTTTAAGGAAATGATTGAAAGGCATAGTAACTAGTAGTAATAGATAGTTCATTAAGATTAACAAATAGAATATCTCTTACAAGAATTATCTTTAAAAGATAGTATTATCAAAACTTAAAATAATCTCATTTCAGTCAGTAATTTAGACATTGAATAAATTTCTTACCCTAAATCAAATCTGACCAATTATAATGATTATGAACTCATTCAATAAGAATCTAAATCATTAATAGAGCTCATTTCTAAATAGGAATCATCTAATAAAGTTTAATCATAAATTTAATAGAATTCCTCAAGTTCAGATTATTTAGTACTTCCAAATCTCATCAAATAAAAGCCTCGTATCAACTCCCTTTTAATTGGAGGAGGTGTAGTAGGTAAAAATAGAAGATCTCAATCTGAAAGCGAACCTTATATTTCTTAGTAACCTTTAAGACTCTCTTATTCATATGCAGTGTAAAAAATGTAGCCTATATAAAGTAAAAGTAAGCAATTTTTTAATTAATACAATATCAGTCAAAAATCTTTCTTTTCCTTTAAAATAGAAAAATTAAAAAATCCACTTTCCTAATTGATGTCAAAAGATATTGAAGTGAAAAAAAAGCAACGCGTCAATTCAAAATTCTAAAAGATTATGTCAAAAATCAGTGTGGATACAACTCTTCCTACTGAAGCTAATGATGTCACAAAGTCAACATAGCATCAAAATTCTAGTAGCTTAAGTAATAGTAATAATACACATAATAATAATGCAAATAACAGTAACAGTAATAAAGGTAAAAATGACATTGATTATCTCTTAAAATACTCAGAAATAATCTTCTAACCATCTACTGGAAAATAAAACCTACTTTCACCCAAAATCTATGACGGTAATGGCTCGTCAAGATCACACAGTCTTTAGAAGTAAAAAGTAGGACAATCTTAGAAATTACTATAGAATGTATTATAATCATCAAGAGTTAGAAATTAAAATGCATTGAATAGTAAAAATAAATACAAATAACCTTATTTATCAAAATTATTAGTGGATTATAGTAATTATATGTACAGCGATTTGGGTGCATTATCTAATTAAGATATAGTACTAAATAAATCAAACAGTAGGCTAAAATAATTTAATTAAAATGAGTCTATAGACGAAATTAACTAACCACACTACCGTATTCAAACTGAAATGCCTACTAGGAACCAAAGTCATCACGTGTTAGATGATATTTCATACAATCAATAAATGGAATTCAATAACCTATTTAATAATAATAGAGTAACCTCCTCCGCTAAAAGGAAAATTATCTTATCTCAAAAGCGCAAAAGCGCCTTTCTCTAAAATTCTTTCTAACAAAATTGATAATAAAAATCTAATAATTTATTTAATAATTAACTCACACACTCATACATGTATACATAACAAATTTATTTTTTCTAAAGTAATATATTTATCTATCTATCTCCTTATTTCTATCATAAAAAATTTACAGAGTATTTATTTATTTATTCCTTCCTTCCTTTTCTTAAAATAATTTACAAAATATTCATTATTTTTCCTTATTAATAATACATAATTATGATATTAAATTCTATAGATGAAAAAAATAGTATTTTTGTAAAATAAACAAAAATATTTGTTCAGAGTGGTGATGCACAGTTTATAATCATTAATCATAAGCCGTAAAATAAACTCATCATCTAATTCGATTGGTTTTTATATATAAAAGGTAATTACTAAATCTATTGACATTATTTTAGGGAAATTAAAAAAGAAGTATAATTTTAATTTAATCTTATTATGGGTCTTTCTTTTTCTTTACACTTTTATGCTAATTAAATTATTGATAAAGCAACCTTTGCAACTATAAACAATAAAGCGAGAAACTTTAACAAATAATAAAAGAATGAAAAATGAAATAATACAAATTAAGTTAGTAAATTTTGAGGTAATTTATTATAATTTAGTTTATTTATTCTAGCAATAGTATATAATTAGTAACAGTCATTAGTAAGCAGTGGTGTTCATCTTATTCTTTACATCAAATTTCTACTAAATTTCCTACTTAAATGGCTCAATTCTTTTTTCAAGCTAGTCCATTATTTTATATAAAGATTAATAAATAATCTTTTGATTAACAAATAAATACCTTTCTTAATTAGTGCAGATTATTTTCGTGAGTGAATACAACATCCAGCGCATTTAAAATTCTTTATTTCTAATTTTTAAAATAATATTATTTAATATTATAGGAATTCTCTTTATTTAAATTACATGATATTTATTCTTTTTTTCTAATTTAAAATAATATTCTGGGCTTTATTCGGGTGATAGTTTTATTGACTTTTATGATCTAAATTTGGTTAGAGCATTTAAATCTTCAAGAGTAAGTATATTTAAAAATGTTTATCTATCCAGCCATAGCAAGAAAGTAGATTCGCTTGCTATCGCTTCAGTTCTTCTTCCAACTTCATAAATAGCTTCTTAATCCCCAAAGAAATCCATCCTATTCAAATATGAAGAATTGCTAAAGTTTTTAGTAAACACTCTATAGCCATGCTAAGATTAAGTATCATCAGTCTCCTAATCTTATTCCTAATTATTCATTCTTTTCTATTTTTAAAAGCCAATTAAAATATAAGAAATTATATAATAAATGTAAAAGATTACTGTTGGCCATCTATTTCTCTCTTAAGTGTAGAATATCTTTTTTTTCTCAATTTTTCCAAAATAGATGAAGTATATTTCATTAGATGCATCTCCGATATTAAAGAGAGTTTCTCCAGGGAACAAAAGCTTTCCTTTTGCACTATTAGCAATCAATTACAGTGTTTTGGATTCAATTGCATGGAAGAAATCATGTAATGTAAGCATAGTTTGAAATTCATTAACAATACTTTTAGCATATTCATTTTCAATATCTTGTAAATCTTTGGGTGTTAAAGCTAAAACTATACAGGTGTTATCAGCTCTCAAGCTAAATTCATTAGAATTTA
The DNA here is from genome assembly GCA_000260095.1 of Tetrahymena borealis. Classification (NCBI taxonomy): domain Eukaryota; phylum Ciliophora; class Oligohymenophorea; order Hymenostomatida; family Tetrahymenidae; genus Tetrahymena; species Tetrahymena borealis. Next base: position 1,710,671 of record JH651227.1, read on the forward strand.
CTTTTCTAATTAATGATGTATTCAAAGCAATATTCTTATCTTACTGCTCTTCTTTGAAATCTTTATTAATTCTAGTTACTTTGCCATCGTACACAATAATAATACTCTTACATGTTTCATTGATTTCTTAAACTAAAATTAAAAAATATTATGAAAATTTTATGTTATTCTCGAATTTCATTTAGAAAAAATAAAGTTTTTTTTAAATTCTTTTTCATTTTCGAAATATCGAAATTTGATTTGACTAATTTGGTTACTAAAATTTTTAAAAATAATTGCCTTTTCAATAATTCCAAAATAACAAAAAAAAGAAAGAAAGATTAATGATTATTCTATACTTTGATTAAAAAGTATATTCAATGTAAAATGTAAAAATACTTTTTCATAACTATTATCTCATTTTAAATAATGGCTTATTGGATAAGTTTCTTTTTAAATGAAAATAAATAATAATTTTACTCATTTCGCCAGTGTAGTATATCTCAACTCTCACTTTAAATGAAATTAATTCGATTATATCTTGTTCTAGTTAAGAGAATTGTGGGATAGTCCTGATGTATTTTTTCGCTTCTTATTTTTCATTCATAGATCTTTAGGTTACACTATATATTTTAATTAAGAATTTATTATTGTTAGATTTAGATTTTTTAAGTCTTTAAATTAAACTTGCATGCAATAAATTATCAAAGAAAGTTGCTTACTCTTTTAAAAAGATTGTTGGTAACTCTAAATTTTTATTAATCTAATCTTGTAAATACAATTTCAGAAAATCTGGTCTTGCCCTCAACCAAGGGGGAAGAAAATCTTTTGAATATTAAGTCATCTTTTAGATATTAGGGTTTAATTTTCTCAAATCGATGAGTGCATTTCTTCTTACTTTTTTCTAAAAGAAAAATCTTTCTTCTACTTTAGTTGTACTCTTCCTCATAGGGCTCTGATCAGTTTTAATGGGAATGTTTTCATTTGTTTTAAAATATTATTCTTAATGTTCTGTCTCTGTTGTTGTTTTGTTTTACGTAGTTAAATCGGTTCTCTTTTTTTGGCATGGATAATTAGGGTTACTATTATAATTACTATGAAGAATATTAAATATATTATCATTATCTTTGGAAATGTTGTTATTTTTGTTATCAGATAAAAACATTTTCTTTCTTCCTGCCGTATTTGAAAGACTTCTAGTTGTTTGAGCTCTTGGCGTATTTAGTTAATAATTTAAATGATCCTTAGGCATTTTATATTCCTATGGAATGTCATAGAAATAGCTGTCTGATTCTATTCTTTATTAATCCTAATTATTGGTAAGCATGTTCATTTTATTCTTAGAAAGAGTAGATTTATCTTAAGTGGAGTTTAATTTTGAGTATTGGTTTTAAGGTGAGTCGGAAGTAGATAACTAGTATTTTAAGTAAAAGAATAAGATAAAAGTAAGGAAAGGATTAAAGGATTTATAAGATTTGATAGAATCAAGAAATATGTAATAATTTGATAAATAGTGTGATGATACGATGATAGGTTACACTTTATCTAGCAATTTCATATCCTTTCAAATCAATTAGATTGTTCAGTATTTCATCAAAATACAAAACTGAGGAAATAAAATATAAATTAATGTTATCTTAATAGAATACCTCTGAATGAAATTTTTTGTTATTAATAGGGCTTAATTTAATTTAGTTGTTAAAGGTCTTCTCTGAATCCGTTTGTATTTTATGAAACGATAGGTTTTATTTAAAATTTGATGGGCTAGTATCATAAATTTCACTAATTTTTTTCCTCTGTGCATACATATTATCAGTCTATTATAGCTGAAAACAATTACTGTTTAATTTAGTTCTAATTTATTTCTACCCATTCAAATTTTATGGAGTGAGAAAAGGATTAATTCTTTTAGGAGTAATACTTTGCTCTATTTTAGACGAGTCTTTTATTTCTGGAGAATATCCATAATTGACTTTAATTCTCTCACATTCTTATTGCTTTTTTTTAAAGAAATTTTATAGTGTAGAAGCATTTATGTTAGGATCAAGTGAGTTCTTTATACGCATAAATGAAATTCTCATTTTAGTCGTAAACCCCTTTGTTGTATCAAGAATTTCTTTAGATGTCTTAGGTTATTTCTATTGTGTTTTTTCATCACTTGGTAGAAAAGCTACATTTCTTATCATCTCCAAAGGTAGTTCATTGAGACAGTTCTTCATTTATGATAATTTATCTTAAGTAGTAGTAGATTAATTGAAATCATAGAGGATACTTCTTAGGAGAGATTCATTTTATTACAATTCATCCTGTTGTGTCTCATTGGTAGTAATAGTCGTTTTATATAGATAATTCTGACCAGATTTTGTAGTTGATTGAGATCTATATGCTCTCCCTTAGGACATTGCTGCTCAAATTGAAGATGGAAATAAAATACAAGAATATCCTTTTACTAGTTTTTTTATCACTATTGCTCAAAGTTTTATCTTTAGGATCCAATGAAATTAAATAAGTGGAGGTAAATCATTTATTAAAAAACTTAAATTAGAAATTTAATATCTGTCTTCAATGAAATCAATAATAACATTGATTGATTCAATCAGATTCAGGTGGATTGTGATAATACTTTTATATTACTCTCAAAACAAAATTAATACCCTATCTTAATATATAAAGTATACTTACTAATAGGATTAGTATACAAATTCACTGTAATCTTTCTTTTTTACAGCAAGGATGAATTTCGCTTCTGAATAACAGTAAATAATATTAAAAATAATAAGGAGCTCTAAAATTATGATTATACATCATTACATGGATTTTAACACAAATCATAACAAGAATTTACCATTAAATATTCTAAATTAATAATAATATTATTTCTATATTATTATTTTATTCCAAATATTCATTTTATTCAAAAATATTCAATGATAATTCAGAATTCAGCAGAAACTTTTTAAAATTAAAAATAATAAATAAAATTAATCTTATCAAAAAAGAAAGAATTGTTAAAGGTCTAACAATGAATTTTCATGGTTAAGAAAGAAATACGAAAAAGTAAATAAATGAATTTAAAATTCTTTATAAAAATCAGTATTCACCATAATTAAAATTATGAAAGTGAATTTATTATACACTACCCTAAAATACCTTAAATTATGATTAAGTATTTTACCTAGCTTAATAAAAATTAAATAATAATAAACTTGAAAATAATTACTTATTTTTACTATAAAACAAGTTAATACTTTCTTTTTAAAATATTCCTTTAATTTTTAAATGATTATTAGAATTATAAATTTTACAAATGAAGAATTTGGATAAATAATGAAATGGAGAATAGTGTTTTAAGGGATAAATGAATGAATGAATCAATAGAAAATATTCAAACTGCAATAGATAAAGATATGTATGTATGTATGTGGGTATAATTAATATATGTTAGTTGTATTTATATTTAAACAGGCGAATTTATTTATTTATTTTTTGGAATTTTGGTAAATATTAGAGTTAATATGTTTTTTAAAGCTAAATGTTGTATCTATTTATCTATGATGTATGTAAGTATGTAGGTAGGTAGGTTGTTATTAAATTCCTTCTATAAATATATTTATTTCCTTATAGAAGACAAAATTATTTTATTTTACTATTCATTTTTATTTTTTTATTTGTTTGTTTTTTACTTTCATTTCTTTCTTTCTTTCAATCCATCAATCAATCTTCCTCATCGTAGGCTTCTCCATACTAATCTTCTTCTTCCATGTATATTTTATCTTCATAGTCTACTTTATTTTTTCCATTTGGTTAACCTCTATTTCTGGTTTGTCTTTGATTGGAGGTAGGTTATTAGGATTATTGGTTAGATTAAGTTTATTAAGATTCAGGATCATCATCTACTTTCAATTTCTTATTTCTTCTTGAATTTTTATCATCATAATCTTGCTTAGCAACTGAACTTGGTTAAGATTCATTATTATTTGATTTACGGATTAACTCTTATTTGCTTGGTCTTCCCTTTCTACCAAATCCTCTTTTATTGTCTTCAACATCTTTCTTGGCTTCTTCTTAAGATTAGTTTCTTTCAGAGACAGCTTGTTCAAGTTAATCTTGCTTAACTGAATCTGATGGTTGCTATTATTATGATTACTATTGTTGTTATTATTATAATAACAACTAATTCTATCTATTTCTCTCTCTTCTTTCTGAAGTAGCAACTTTGAAATCTTCTTCATCATCATCTTCATCGAACTCATCCTATTCATCATCAGAACTCAAGTAATCATCAAGATTGATCTTTTCTCCATTTTTGTACTAATTATAATAAGAAATCAAATATTTAGAAGAATTAATAAGAATTGAATTGCAATAATTTACTGGATTTTTTCCATCTTCAATCATCTTAGCAAATTAAAGATCAGTGAGATTATCACAGTAGTTAATTTATTTTCTTTGTCTTGAACCTCTACCATATACTTTAACTTCTGTATCTTTTTCAGGCTATTTTTTAATGAAATAGGTATATCAATATAAATTTATCTTTCATTAATTTATTTGTATTTATTTACAACTGCTTTAATCCAATCAGGAACTTCATCTATTGTGCAGAGACGATAATTCACCTTTCTATCATATTCCTCTTCATTGTTACTTTCACTTTGATATAAGGCCATAACCTTTTCGTATCTTTCTTTTTCCTTCTCGAGTCTTTCTTGATCCATTTGAGTAAAGATAACAAATTCTTCCTTTATTTAGATAATTAGAATAAAAAGTTATTTATGAATAATTATAATTAGAGATAGAAATATTACTTCATTTCTACGGAGAATTTCATTGATCATGTCATCATTAGGAATTTCATCGTCAACTTCATCGTAACGTCTTTTTTTTCTCAACAAATCTTGAATCTTTTCTTCTCTATCATCATCAGTAGATTTTTGGTTATAAAGACCTGCTTGAATAATCATTTCATCAAGACCCATTTTGTAAGCAGCCTTTGATAAAATTTCTTCTTCAATCCAAGTGTTAGTGACCAATCTATATACTCTGACTTCACTCTTTGAACCAATTCTGTGAGCTCTGTCTTAAGCTTGTTGATCCATTTGAGGATTCCAATCACTATCAAAGATAATGACTGTATCTGCAGTTTGTAAGTTCAAACCCAAACCACCAGCTCTGGTTGAAAGGATAAAAACATTAAAAGGACTATCAGGTTAATTAAACTGAGCCATCTTAACACCTCTTTCATCAGCCTAAAATAATAAAAAGATTATAGTTAAAAATAATTTGCCTTAAATAATAATTTAGATAATAAATACCTTAGTGGTACCATCGAGACGAAGATACTTAATGTAGTCTTCTCTTAGCTTGAAATATTCTTCCATAAGATCCATAACATGAGTCATTTAAGTAAAAATAAGAACTCTGTGTCCAGTACGAATTAATTTTGCAAGCATCTTATCGAGAAGTTCAAATTTACCAGAAACTCTCCACAACATATCATCGATTTGATATGCATCACTATTTAAGAAAAGATAAGGATGGTTGCAGACCTTCTTAAGTTGCATCATCAAGTTCATTAAAGCCTATTGATATAAAATTAGTTATTATAACTATTTAAATTGTTATTTATAAATTAGATTACCTTTTTACCATTCTTAGATGAGAAATTATCATTACTAGTATCAATACTTCTGTCATTAATTTTATTGAAAAGAATCTTCTACCAGGTTGATAATTCTACTTTAATAATATGCTCAACTTTATCAGGCAATTCAGCTTCGACTTCTTTCTTAACTCTTCTTAACAAGAAAGGTCTAAGAACCTATTTACAATTATTCAATTTTTTACTAAATATTCAATAAATTCGAAAAAATTACTTGATGCAAACGATTGATAATAAGAAGATTTTCTTCTTCAGTAAGGGCAGACTCTTTTTCAGCTGATGAACCAAACTTAGAAAGAGGCATGGAGAACCACTTTTCAAAATCATCACAACTTGAGAAGACCTTTGGAAGCAAGAAGTTAAGTAAAGCCCACAATTCACCAAGGTTATTTTGTAAAGGAGTACCAGTAAGAAGAATTCTGTAATCACTAGTGTATTGTTGGCCCAAAATACTAGCAAATTTACTCTTAGAGTTCTTCATTCTGTGACCTTCATCAACAATGATATACTATAAATATTTGGTTTAAAAAAGAGTTAATTTTTTAAATATTTTCAATTGATAGTTATTAAATTAATTGATTACTTTCCAATCGAATTTATGAAGAGTTAATCTATCCTTCAAGATATAATCATAAGTAGTGATACAAACATTCCATTTAGTAGTTTTTAATTCTTTGGCAAGTTCTTTTCTTACTTAAGGAGATCCCTAAAATTAAAATTTTAATATTCATCAATTTATTTATTATTTATAAAAAGTATAGTTACCTTATAGGCAATTTTTTTGATCTTAGGAGCCCACTTATCGAATTCTAGAACCCAATTACTGATTGTAGAAAGAGGCACGACAACGAGGAAAGGACCATTATTCTTTTTGACTTCCATTAAGTAAGCAAAAAGAGAGATGGTTTAGATTGTTTTACCTAAACCCATTTCATCAGCAAGGATACCATTTAGCTTTTATAATAAATATGATTATTTATTAATGATTTACAAATGTAAAATATAATAATTACCTTGTTATTATATAGCGAAATAAGCCACTTCAAACCAATCAATTGATAAGGCTTTAATTTACCACCTTCTAAGATAGCAGGTTGTTAATCAACAGTTTCTTAGATTTTATGACTCAAATTATAATAGACCTTGTTAGACTTTGAGAGATTATTCAATAATTGAGCATCATCATAAGGGTCAACCATAATATCATTATCTTCTTCATTTTAAATTTCACCTATTTTCATAATTTTACAATTTTATAGAATATTATTATAGATTGATTAATGATAATAATTAAAATTAATTTATCAGTAGATTATAAATAAATTAATCTATCATAAATTATAATAATTCAAGTCTATTTTAATTTCATTATAATTATTAATTACCTTTTTGCTCTTTAATCTTAGCACCGAGTTCACGCAAAAATTTATCAGTTTATTTCAAAAGATCAAGAATACGAGAGTTCTTCATTTAAGCAATCAAATTATAATAATCTTCAATGTTATTTGACTTAAGAACTTAAATACGTTCTTTTGCTTCCTTTTCCTTTTGCATTTGTTACTTGATTTAGAGTTAATCCAAGTATTATCTGGCAGCATTTGAGCGCTTCTTGAGTTGCTTTTTGATCTTCTTATGGAATTCGAAGAATTCATTTTGATGAATGAAAATCTATTAAAGGAATTCTTTATGTTTTTGTTTCTTTCTCTTCTCTTGTTCTTACTTGAATTGAACATCGAATTTCTTCAAGGAATCAGGCTTTTGATAATAGAAGATTGAAATAGGAGTTAATAAATGTAAAATTAGAACAAATTAATTTTGTAGGAACATGTTTGGATTTAATTTCAAATAATTTCAACAAAATCGGAAATGCGGGAACAAAATAACTGTCTCATTTCATTTGATTAAAAAGATACCTCAAATAAAAGATTTGTTAAGGCATTTAAATTTAATAATTTTTATTTAAAATATCTTTTCTAGGCGGTGTATGGTGAGCATTCAATCAATAAATCAATAAAATAAGAAATACTCGCTCACTAATTAACTCTTTGATTATCTTTATTATTCAGATTAATTAATTTTAATGATCATTTAAAATCGAATAGAAAAGATTAATTTTGTTTAATTTCCCCTTCTATTAGTTATATTTGTATTGATTGATTAATTGATATGTTAAAAAGGATGATTAAGAGATTGACTGAATGAGCAAGCAAGCAAGCACACAACTAATTAGTTATTTATTTATCTATCTATTTATGTATGAAATGTAATTTGTAAAGCTAAAGCAGTAAAGAAATGTTTCATCCATATTCTTTCATTCTATTTACATCATTTCCATTTATTTTTCAATCATGTTTGATATTTTATTAGCCTTCCTAATATCATTGAATGAAAGATCTTACTCTTTTAGTTTTCAATCTGTTTGGGCTTTTGCGCCAAAACAAAAAAAAGGAAACAAAAAAGTTTTAACCTTTTTTAATTCTTAATCTTTTTCATTTAGATACATAAAATGAATTTGTTTAGTATTTGAAGTTGAACTTGTTGAAAAAAGGTTGAAACATAACAAATTAAAACCAAATAAGTCCATTATAGAAAAGAAACTAAATATTTACTTCACTTTTTCTTTAAGGTTTCTCCTTTTTGTAAAAGTTTCTATCTAGGAGTTGCTTTTCGAATACGCGCGAAGGCATTACTGAATTATCTTCAGGCTTCAAGATTTTATTCTTAATATCCTTATATAAATTTATTTTTTCAATCATGATCTTTTCTGATTTGATACGATGAATAGCTTCTTCAGTCAGAAGTTCATTATTAGTTGTCAAAAGAGATTAAATTTCAACCAATCTCTTCTTTAAATGGAACTAATTGTCCTTTACTGTTTTCACTAGTTATTCATTTGGAATCTATTCGGGATTGCGCTTTTTGAACTTGTCAATGATAAGACGCTTTAATTCATCATTTTTATCAATTCTTTCATTATAGTAGCGAAGGGAACGACTCATTATACGCTCTGATTCGATATCCCATTATTCCTTAGTCAACCCGTAAATATTCTTTTCTATTTCACGAGGTAGAGGAGCATTTCTGATCATGTGCTTGTATGCAAGAATTTATTACTTAATCTAAAAAACTTGCTTATCAGTCAATGCTTCTGCGCAATCACTTTCAATTGCTTTGTCTTCGAGTTCCATTGTATAGTCTTACTCATCATCCTATTATTTTTTTTATTATAGATACTTTTTCTTACCTAATTAATCTAATTTATTTTTTAAAATCTAAATCCCTCCTTATCTCTCTTCACTGCATCTCAATGACTTGGTATCTTTCTTTATCAATTTTTGGCTATGACTCTTCTGTTTTTCTTGCTTCCTTTTATGATTATTGCTTCAATTTATAGAATGGTGGAGAAATTATATCTTGGTTGTTACAATTTGCTTAACACCATAAAAAATGGTTGCTTTTAGAGTGATTCCAGCTATGCTAGACTTGGGTCGTAAGATGAGTTGTGAGAGGAAAGATTTTAAGATTTTAGTAAGGATCGATAAAAAGAAATTATAATGAGGGGTATACATGTTGAGAAGTAATCTGACGGAGTTGCTCATATATTTAGAAGTATTTGTCAGAATCAGTTTAATCGTTTTCCTGAAGGTACTTGGCTTGCTAATAATTAATCGGATTAAAAATGGTTACAATTTAATTACAAAAGTAGAAGGGGGTTATGGAAATAAGAAAGAAAAGTAATTTGGTTATAAAAATAATTGGTAATGAGGTCAAATTTTATTGATAGTTTTGTTAAGTTTATTTAGATTATATTTAAAAAATGTATAATTTAGTTATTTACTTGAATTAATTCGGAGAGTCTATCTTCCATTCTTTGATTAATTTATAATATTTTTAATTTAAAATTATTATCTTAAAGTATTTGTTTTCAAATGTTTTGTTTTAATGATCTTTATAATCTCTAGACAGGTAAAGATAATTCCAGCAACTTAATCTTCTAGCTATTCTTTGCTTTCTTTTTTTGTTTGCCCAATTACTGAATGAATGAAGGGATAAGCCCAATGAAATGAAAATAAATAAATAAATACTCTTCTTTTTTATTTTCTTCTTTATTATTTTTTTTTAAAGCAATTTTATATATTCAATCTTTTTCACCCAACTCTTAACTTACCTTTCTTTCTTCTTTTTATTTCCTCTCTTATTATTTCTTATATTTCCTTGTTTCTTTTCCCCACATAATTATTTCCTACTTTCTTTTTCCAATCCTATATTAATTTTTACTTTTTTCATAAAAAAGGTAAAGAAATAAATAAACAAACTTATTTGTTTTCCACACTTCTCATTCCCCACTCCTATCCTATCCTTTCCTTTCCATTCTAATTATTACATTCTCATCTTTTAAAAATATTTATTTATTATTAGATTTCAATGCAAAATCTATATGAAATAGACCTAATTGCCTCAAAAGCTAACAATTTCTCTTGCAAAAGCTATAAATAATACTTTTCCCTCCCCACCCCGCTTGTACTAACTAATCCTAAAACAAATGAAGCTATTGTTCGATTGATAGATTGATTGATTAATTCATCCATATTGATTACTTCCCATCTCTTTAAAAGTTTTTATTGAAAAATTACTTAATATTCATATTTAATACCAATATATATTCCTAACAAAGTCATATATTATTATAATAATAAACCATTTCCTTGCAATATTTCAAAAATTTGTACCATTCAAATATATGATAGATTCCCTTCCCAACTTCTCACTCGCACATATTCGACACTATTTTTACCCGATTTTGTTATCCCCACTTCCACGCTCACTCTCCAACAAGAAAATCAATTTCTTCTGGATTAAATTTCTCTCGGTTAGATAACGCTTAACTAATAATTTTTAATAGTGCTGAGATTCCATTAAAATTTATACTTCTACACCTTTATTTCTCTCTTTTTTAAATCCAACCTTTCATAAGATTACTATATTGATTCATACGCACTCACTTCATTTGTGCTTATAGAAGGTGTGTCTATTATGGAATATTCAATTCTAATTTAATTTCTTCACTTGAAAGAGCTAATTCTTTTTACCAGGAATATCATTTCTCGGTTATTTGTTTTATTTTCCAAGATTTCTCTTAAGAAACATAAGAATATCCATAGTAATATTGGGTAAGTAAGGTGTGAAAAAGTCTGTCATATTTGATGATGATTTCTATAAAAATGAAGAGAAAACAGAAGAATAACATAGTTACTAAACTCTGAATCTTTTAATAATCTAATTCCAGCAATTGTAGAATTAATTTTTTAACAGCTAGATTTCCTATTTAATTAAATCCTTCATGGTAATCTTCATTTAATCTTAATTTCAATTTTTTTAAATCTTTAATACTCATATTTGTGATTAAATCCTGAGTTTATTAAAATAGGCAAAATAAAGTAAATAATTACGCAACATAACTAATTCATTACTTTCTGCTCTAATCCTACTTTTTTTAAATGGCTTTCTTTAAAATATTATCGTTTTATCTCTAATCTCTCTTTCTGACCGTGATTGTCTCTCTCACATCAAGCAGCACGAACATTTTTAAAAGAATTTTAATTTATTTTTTAAATAATGATGATAAAATTACTAAAAAAATAGAGAGTTAGGCATCTCTATAGACTTAAAAATCTATAAATATTCATTTCTATAAAGATAATTTTACATTATTAAATAGATTTGTTAAGTAGAAGGCAAATAAAAAATGATTTTTTATAAATCTTAAATCATTTCAAGTACTTTTTTCAATTTTTCTTTAAAAAAAATAGGATGTTTTTGTAAAATGTAATGATGTTCTTGTCTAGACAAAGAAAGAGTTTTAAAATGGAAAAATTTTTAAAGATTTAGATTAAGGAAAACATTTTTCTTATAATTGTGAAATATTTAGATAAAATAAAAGTTAATTTAGAATTATATTAATGGATTTCGAATTAACATTAATTATGATAAAATTTAATATCTGAGACAAGTAGTCAGTACATTAAAATTAAGTCTAACTTACTCTACATTAAATTAATATCTTCCTTATATTTTGATTCTTCTGATTATTAACCTATTCTTATCTTTAATCATATTAACTTCATCTTATAAAAAGTATCTCAGAATTGATCAACTTCTTCAATTAATTAAATTTATTTTTATACTAAAACCATTTCTTCTACTAATCATCTTGTTTTTGCAAACTCTTTTTTAATTTAGAAAGTAATAATCAAATTTATCAAAAATATCAATTTGTAAATTGAATTTTGATGAAAAATATTAATAGATTTATTAAATATGTTAAAATAATATAATTTCTAGAGATCAAATAGTTATTTTTCAACTCTCGAAATTTAAAAGTTCTTACAATTTATTAAGATTTAACATTATTTGGCATAAAGAAAGTTAAATTTTCTGCTTAAAATATAAAACTAGTATCCTATCAGAGTTCTAATAAATGGATTGGAAAACTATTAATATTTTAAATAATTTAATTAAAAAATATTGCTAATATGGATAAATAATATATTTATACATCAGAAACAAAGAAAATCTGGAGCTTTGAGATTATTCTTTCAAATATTTCAAATCAATTATTTGTAAGAATTTAAAATAAACTTAAATTAATACAATTTAGAGATTTCATGGGATAAATAATTTATCAATTAGTTCCAAAAATATAATTTTTATGAAGTAACTATTTAATATTCTTTACTTCCTAAATTAACCAACTACAAATATTTAATGTAAGTCTTCATTAAATGATAGATTTTTTACTAGAATTTTATTTTAAAATATTATCAAAAAAATTCAAGAATTTCAGAATTTTCTAAAAATTTGACTTTTATGATTAGAGGATTTAGAGTATATTTTATTTAAGATAATAATTAAAGAATTTATAGTACATAAGAATATTATTGAGAAATAATTAGTTATTTTCATAAATTTAAAGGTTAAGGTATTCAGTATGTTTTCAACAGATCTCACTTACAATAGAATTTAGTATGATTTATATATGTTTTAAATAAATAAATTGAAGGAAAAGTGAAATACTAAATGAAATTCAGTTAAATAAATTCTTTACCAGCAATTCTCGCAGGCTAGCTTTAATATTATTAAGATATTGGTGAATGTGAATGATTATGATAAATTATCAAATTTAATTGTTTATTAAAGAAGATTATTAAATTATTATAGAAGAAGCAAACAAATGGGTTGTATAGCATCAAAAGAAGACGAAACTATTAAATTTTAAATGGTTTGTGAAAAGAATAATATTTAATATAAAGGATTTAAGAATCAAATATTGTTTCTAAAATAAAGAGGTTATATCATAGAATAAATTATTGGAGCTAATTTTGGAGATGTTACTATAGAGGCTAAGGATAAAGACCATAAGAATGTAGCAATTAAGATCATTAATTACGAAAATATAAAAGCACTAAATGATGATGCATAATCAAATAACAATAAGGGAAATTAAAAAATCAGTAAATATATCGTATAAACTTATGAGAATTTAATCAACAAACCTTTGAAAACAATATTTTAAGTGAGAGAATTCTGTGATTGTTCATTAAGAGATTTCATTAAAGCAAATGTATTCTCAGAAAGATAAGTGTATGCAATCACGAAATAACTTCTTGAGGGATTAATTGAAATTAGATAAAAGATGGCAGAGCCAATCAACTCTAATATTAAACCTGAAAATATTCTTTATAGCAGGAAAAAGAATGCATTTTTGTTTGGAGACTTTAACATCCCTATTGAAGTAAAATCCTAGAATGAATTTCAGTCATAAAAAATAACTTATACTACAGTTAAATAGAATACAAATAATCTTTATTATTCTCCTGAAATTTCTTCAGATAAGCCTAACCTCACTTGGAAAAACGATATATTTTCTCTAGGATAGACTTTAGCAGAAATAGTTCGAGGAAAGAAATTCCTTAGTTATCAATAATAAGATTTTAGAGCTCATGATAGTTTACAGCGCTACTTACCTAAAAATTCTCCTTTTGAAAAATACATTAACTTAATTTTAATGAATATGGTTAAGGTGAATATAAATGAAAGATTGGAACCACAAGAATTAATTAATAAGTTAAATTAACATTTTTAGGTTTAAGATTAAGATTTAGTATCATTAAAAGAAATTCCAATCCCTAAATTAGCTTTTTAAGTTTAAGAACCAAAGTAGAAAATTGTTGAAGTGGTTGTGACGAAAGATAATTACAAAAAATTGAGTAGAGCAGATTAAAATATTAATATAAATTTAAGTATGTCAAACATTAATGATGAGTTTCTGGAAAATGTATCTAAGCAACTGTAATAGTGCAATTAGGTCTAAAAATTATATATTAATGGCTTTGCTAATTATGATTTGACTGATAAGGGTCTTACTAGCTTAGTTGAAGTTATTACTTAATTTACATAATTATAGAAACTTAAATTAGAATTCCATTCTTGTGAAAAGATAAAAGGCATCTCAGTTTTAGCTTTAGCTATAAAAAATTTTAAAAATTTAGAAAATTTGTCATTAAAATTTGATGAATGCTCTGGATTATATGTAGATACTCTCTTATAATTATCAGATGGTTTAAAGTAATGCACAAGTATATAGAAATTATCATTGAGTTTCTCTTAATGCTACAACTTACAAAGTGAAGGGCTCTCTAAATTATCAGAGGGATTGAAGCTATGCACAGGATTAAAAGGAGTCTTTCTTAATTTTCACAAATGTTATAAAATAAAAGATACAGGATTTATTTCTCTTGTAAATGCTTTGAAAAATTTAAATAATTTAACTAAGCTCTTTTTAATTTTTTCATCTACTTCTATTGGTAACGAAGGTATTTCTGGATTGCAAGAGCTATTTAAGCAGTTAAAAAACTTATAAAGATTAGAATTAAATATTAAAGAAACGAATATAACTGATGATGAAATAATACTTAAATTATATGAAGGAATGCAATCATGTATAGATTTAGAGGAACTTAAATTGAATTTTGAAAAGCTGCCTTTCTAAAACAGTCATCAAATAAGTCAGTAAATTGATGGTTATTTTTAGAAGAATAAATTTATGTAATATGAATTAAATATTTGATTATTCATTAATTGATTGATTGACTGATTGATAGATTAATTGGATAGAAGTGTATTTTAATAATTTTGTAAGTTGATAAATAATTCAATATTTTGTAAAATAAAATGAAAATAGTTTAATAAATGTAAAAAAATAAAGATAATAGAATAATTAAATTAAAATAATAATTTTTAAATTGTGTTTGCTATTGCATGTATGTATGAAATCAGAAATGTTTTGTAAAGAAGAATAACGATATAATAATTGAAATTGATAGAGAGTGAGATAAATCAAAATGAGGATATGTTCATTTGTTTGTAATAAATGTATGAGCAGGGCTGCAGAAGAGAGAGAACAGAATGCATGAAGAGGATTGGATTGATTGTGAAGAAAAGATATTCTCTGATCTAATATTATCTTTTGATTATCTAATATTTATGAAAGGAATATCAAAGAAGCATTGAAAGAAGATGCAAAGATATCAGTTTTTGAATAAAGTTTTTAAAAATATTAAATATACGATTAATTAAGGGTAATAAAATAAAAATTTGTTTGGATTTTATTATTTAAAAAGATAATAAGAAATAAAGATTAGAAAAGAAAGAAAAGGAAATCAATCCTAAAAAAACATTTCAGACCATTTCACAAAACTTAGCAACAAGCTCTAGTTATTGAAAAAAGCGAGACAAAGCTCATAAAATATATCAAATTCATATAAAAAAGAAAGGGGAAATATCAATAAAAAATGTCTAGAAGATACGATTAAAAGACAACCACATTCACTAATGATGGTAAATTATTATAGGTTCAATATGCCATCGAAGCTATCAACAAGACTGGTAGTGCCATCGGTATTTTGACTAAGGAAGGTATTGTTTTGACCACAGAACGTTAGGACATCAGCTCTCTTTTGGAAGCTCCTAAGCATTCTGAAAAGATTTACCAATTAGACTCTCATTTATACTCTGTCGTCAATGGTTTGACCGCTGATGCCAATTACTTAATTGATATTGCTAGAGTCGAAGCATAAAACTACAAATACACTTATGGTGGTGAAAATATTCCCATCGAATAACTCATTGTTAAGGTCTGCGATATTAAGTAATCTTATACTCAAATCGGTGGTTTGAGACCTTTCGGTGCTGCCTTCCTTTTCGCTGGTTATGATCGTCATTTGGGTTATTAACTCTATTCTACTGATCCCTCTGGTAATTATTTCGGCTGGAAGGCTATTGCTATTGGCCAAAAGAATGCAGAAGCTAACGGTTTACTTAAGCCCTCTTATAAAGTTGATATCACTCTTAAGGATGGTATCAACCTTGGTATTAAGGCTTTAGTTAAGACCATGGATACTGCCAATCCCTCTCCCAAAAAGATTGAAATGGTTGTAATTAGCGAAAACCCAACCACTAAAAAGGTTGAAGGCCGTACCCTCAAGGAAGCTGAAATCAAGGCTCTCCTCGAAGAAAATGGTTTCAATGTTGAAAAGTGAAAGGAAGATTGATTGAATAAAAGTGATAAATTTAAGTTTAATCTTTGAAAATAGAAATTAAATAGCTAAATAGTATTTTTCTTATGTATAAATGTATTCTTCAATGTGATAAGTAAGATAGCCATTTTTTATAATGTTAAAGCAATAATTCTAATAATTTTTATTACTTTCAGTGAGTGTTTTAGACTTCTAAACCATGTTAAAATATACTATCATGATTTATAAAATTGGTGAAGATATATTATTATTATTAAATTATTTAATCCAAATATAAAGCTTATAAATTTTAGGCGTTTTAACAATTCAATTAAAATATAAATCTTTATTAATTTAGTCAATAATAATATTATAATATTATTTCTTTACCCAATTAAATATAACCATACATACATACATACTTTTAAATTTAAAATCAATTTTAAAAATACTTTTTTATTTATTTACTTTCTTACTCTATATGTTTGCTTGTTTGTTAATATCTGATCAAAAATAAGAATTAATCAGAGAAGATATATTGAATCAAATTGATTGAAAGAGTATCTTTAATTTTTGAAATATAATTTATTGTTAAAGATAGATAGATACATTTATAATTTTGTAAACTCTATTAATTAATAAGATATAAAACTTAAGTATAAATTATACTGCTAAAATTAAAAAGAATAGTATTTCTTTCGTTAATCAACATTTATTTATTAAATAATTGGATTCTTTTTTTATGTGTATTTATTTAATGGGAAATATGAATTAAGTAAAGTATTCTACCGAAATAGAATTACTTTTATTTAACTTGATTTGTTTATTGCAAGTAAAATTTAATATTGAAGAATATTATTTATTTATTTAAAATAGAAATTGTTAATCATTGATTATTATTAATAAATTATAGGGGCAATTCCAATATAAGTATAAATATATTAATTAGCAAGGATCATTCAAACATAGCAAAACTAGCAGTTTTATCAAATAATAGTTTTTTATGAAAATCAAATTCTTTCAAGTCTAATTTTTAGCGATTACTTTCTCCGATAAAACATGAATTATTATTAAACATCTTCTCTTTAGACTTTGTCTTTTTAGACATTTCTTCTATATGTTAACGGGCTTACCTGATTTATTCATTCATATATGATTGCTTTTTCAAGTTTATTGCTTCTTTTTACTTCCCATTTTAAGTTAAGACATCCTTTTCAAGTTTATTAGTATTTTTACTTTTATTATTTTGGATATAATCTATTGATTTATTCATTTTGCTGTTCTATTCCTCAAAAAGAGATGGTGTTCCAATCACTGAACTGTAAATATCTTTTTATAGTGAATTCCTTTTTTATATTATATCTTCTATAACCCCATCAGAAGGTCTAGGAGCTGTGAAACGCTATCTTGGTAAATACTTATGCTTTTATGTAAAATCTATTTCTTTTTTATCTAAATCCAAGCCTTGAAGGAATACACTATTCTTTTATTAAAGCACATCCAAGTTATGAAGATTGCTCATATTTCCATTTGTAATAAAATTAGGATCACAGCCATTCTAAGATTCTCCTCTTCCCATTGTTCCACTTTTAGTTAGTGAGGTGTTTCTACTCACAAAAGCAGAAGTTGTAGGACGAGATTTTTCAAAGTAAGTTGACTTATTTTGTTTGAAAATTTCACTTTCTAGATGATGGTTAGATTGAGGGAAATTAGAACCATTGCTACTTTTATTCTTTTTGCTTGAAAAGAACTGTTTTTTGTCCTCCTGTTTCCTCTCTAAAAGCAGTCCTTCTAATTGGTTTATATATTTTTTATATGAATTTATTTTTTTAGCTAAAGTTTTTTAGTCTAAATGCTTTAGATGAGAGCGGTGAGTTAAATTAATTTCAGATTCGAGATTATTCTCATCACTCATATAATTGTTGTTTTTATTGTTAATTTAACTGCTATTATTAATTTATGTGAGAGGAGTTCTTTCTTCTATTTATTGGACAGTATTATAGTTTTCATCTTAGTTATCAATTTATTCTGATCTATTTGGACTATTACGAAGGCTTCTGTGGTTAGTAATAGAGGTTTATTACTTACTTTTTTAAGGTAAAAATCTAGTACTATTACTATAATTCCTCTCGGATAAAATAACTATTTCAGAATTTTACTTTTATCCAAGCTAAATCAGAGGATGCTGTCTATTTAAAAGAGGTTTTCCATATTTATTTCCTTAAAAATTATTTGGTACATTTATTTGTTAATTATTAACTTCAGTTGAATTATTTATCTCTCGCTTCAATAAACCTGTATTTTAGCTACGAGTACTTTACTGATTAGGAGAATTATCTGATACTTTTCGATAGGATATCTTACAGTAACTTTCTTAAAAATCATTATTTACAAAGCTATTGCTAATATCCTTTTTTATTCTAAATGCATTTCCATTCGAGGGAGGAACATTAATACTTGTAGATACATTGTTGTAGCTATTGCTGTTATTATTCTATTTAAATTAAAAGATATCAATTTTATTGGATTTATCTAAAGACATCTGCTATTCCTCTTGCTCAATATTACGAATGCTATTGCTTCTTTTTTTTCTCATTACTTAACATTCTTTAACTATAGGAAATTCATTGTATTTAGGGTATTTTGTCAACGATTATAATTACTAAATCTAATTTAATCTTTTAGGATTGCTATTCGGATGAGAAAGCGGGTTTAATAAAGCTCGACTGACAATAAATTTAGTTTAAAAAGGAATTCCTTCAAAATTTATCTATGATACTTTAACTGTAGGAATTTATGCAACACTTTTCTCATCGTTTGTTGGTGAAATTCTTCCAAAACTAACATTATCTGGTATATTATTTTAGTAATTTTAGGTATCTTCACCAAACATTTCGGGAGCTTATTTTGAAATTTGAGGTTTGCCACTCAATCCTTAAATAAGAATCACATTTTATTCAACACTTAGCATGCTTGTGGTATTCATATTGATTTGATATCTTTCATTTTATGCTACGTCAGTTTCTTAGCTTTTTTCGCAATTATTATCTTCTTCTTTGATTATTTCTATTTTGTTGAGATTGTTATTATTGTTCATTACAGGTTATCTCGCTTTGATTAAAAGAAATTCTCAATTAAATTAAACAAAAATGAAATTGAGTAAAAACTAATTACTGTCTTATATTTTTTCTTTAAATTTTCTATCGTTTTTATTGTTGGCTGCTATTTAATGAGTCTAATATTATTAGCTTTTTTTATCGTAAAATATTTAACAGCAAGATCCCTAATATATCATGCAAGTAAAAGAAAGAGAAGAAGAAAGGAAGTCGTAGATTTAGCAAAAAAGAGTACAATATTCCTCCAATATACATGACAGCCAATTTTATTATTTTTTAAGTCATTTAATTAAAATATCTAGATTTATTTAGTATTAATTCTTTATTTGTTTCTCATTACTCTTGCGTAAATTTTGTAAACCTGAAATACCAATTTCAAATAATTTTTTTCTTTACACTGTTGTGAATAACTTTTCTAAGAATAAATAAATTTCTATCCGCTTTTGTTAGTAAATAATAAGAATTAATTCATCATTATTAACCTCAGATTTTTCCTCCAATTTCGATTTGGAAATATCTTAAAAGAATACGATTGCAAACAAAGTGCACTGTCAGAAAGCTAATTTTATTGAAAAGGAAAATATTATTCCAATAGTAAGAATTTTATAATAATTCATAATTTCGTTGCACATTTCTACAATCTAATTACGAAATGTTAAAAGAATAAGCAAAATGACTAAATTTTCCAAATTTATTGGGTTAATTTATTGTAAGATATGTTAGGAGAATTTATTAGTACTGTTATTTCATACACTATTTAATAATATTAATTA
This sequence comes from Tetrahymena borealis, assembly GCA_000260095.1. Classification (NCBI taxonomy): domain Eukaryota; phylum Ciliophora; class Oligohymenophorea; order Hymenostomatida; family Tetrahymenidae; genus Tetrahymena; species Tetrahymena borealis. Next base: position 1,730,775 of record JH651227.1, read on the forward strand.
TTAGTGGTAAAAATTAAAATTACTTTTGAAAGAAAATAAACTCTACCAATTCCTATTCAAGGCAATTCTTTCCAACCCCTTGAACTGAACTAAGTATTTTTTAATTTTGGCAAGAATTAACATGTATTGTTTTCCAAATCTTAAAATAGATAAAATTTTAGAAAATAAAACTTAAAATTTAAAATTTAGGAGAACTAATGATATGGCTAACTTATTAAAAAAAGCCCAAATTGGTTTCAAGATATGTAACCTTATAAAAATTTGATGGAAATTTAGTTAAAAACAAAAGAGAGCGATTGTATACTTTTATGATATAATTAAGTCGCTCCTTTTCGAATTACAATATAAATAATATTAAGTAAGCAGAAGAAAAAGGGGGCAATAGAATTAATGTAAAATAGGTGAAGAAATATACTTACTATTAAATAAAGTTTAGTTTTTAAAGATAAGTACCTTACAAAATTCTTAATTCTTGATTATATATACTATAAAAGAGAATTTATTGAATTTAAATAATACTTAAAACCATTTTACCAGAACTTTCCTAATATTTCCCCTAAGTTTTAGTTAACCTAATTATACAAAATCGCAAAATTATTAAATTCCTTTTAGTAAAATTTTCCTTCAGATCTATTTACAGACTATTCTAAAAAAATTAAAAAACTATAAAAAAGAAAGGTTGTTTGTTAAATGACTGCAGCAATATTTTTATTCAGCTATTTATTAGAAAGCAATAAATCCAGCAAATAAATACATAATCAAACTCCTTAATCAATGACTTATTTGATCGTTTATTATAATTTTTTTTTCTTTGTCGCACACACACCTATTTTGACTTGTCTTATCTGCCAATAATCAAGCTTAAGCAAATAATTTAAAAAATATTGTATTGTATGTTTGTTTGTTTGGCATAAACTGCTTACCTACCTACCTACAAATTATCAAAACAAAAAAATTGGTATTTATATTACGAAAACTCAACATTTCAAAGGAGACAGTTTATATAAGAACGAAAGAAAGACAATAACAAAACAAACATAAAAATAATAAAACAATCAAAAAAAATTTAAAACGAAATTATAATAGACTAAAGCACTCAAACAAGATGGATCTTCGCTATCAAGTAGAAAAAGAAAATGAATTGCAATCAGTTCTTCACGGAGCTGGGATAGAAGATAGAAGACACCTGCCTCCTGTAGAAAATGGTTATAGAGAATTATTGATGGCACATGTTATCTTTCGTCACGGGGCTCGTCACTCAATGAGTGAACACTTACTTGAAGAAAAGCTCAACCATAAAATTAAAGCTAGCAACAAGGGTTAACTCTCTGAAGTAGGTATGCGCCAACTGTATTTATTAGGCTAAGGTATCAGATAGGATTATGTATACAATCAGAAGTTACTTAGCGAAACCTATGATCGTTCAGAAATTCACATTTAATCCTCTAATCGTACTCGTGCTCTAGAAAGTGCTTAATGTTTCATGTTTGGGCTTTACCCCCTAGGAACTGGTAAATCTATTCCAGCTCATATCGATAAGAATCTAGCCTAACCCCCTAATTCATCTTCTAGAAAGCCAAGTGCAGATAGATAGGATCTTAAATCTTCTTTCGTAAAAAATAAAAAAAATAGTGAGGAGTTATCAACTAGAAGCTCTAAAAAGAATAGTGAGGAGTTACCAAAGATTTAAAAGAAGTCTTCTAATATTTAGTAGATTTTTGAAATGAATTAATCTTTGGATGACGAACGATAATCATCTAATCATTCCTCACCTAGAGAAGAGCCTCTAAATGGGCTAGAACCAGAAGTATAAAAATTCTTGAGACGTCCAAGCAAGGAAGATATTAGCTTAACTCCAATGGACACGCCTCCAAACATTCATGATGATCCTGAATTTAAGAACAACTTCTCCCTCCCTGAAGGTCTATATCCTTTCCCAATATTAACATTAGGTGATCATGATTAGATATTGAACGCTTATGTTCCCAAAAAAGCTACGATTATTGGCAGTTAGTTGAAGAATAACGAAGGCATGATACAAGAATAAATCTAAAAGTATAGCGAATAAATAGCAGCAATAGCAAAAAAACTCCACTTAAAGCCTTAGTCTAATAACAATATTTTGAGTGTAAAGAAGCTCTTTGATATTATTACTTGCTAAAAATATTTAGGGCATGATTATGGAGTCACTGAAGCAGAGTATAAATTGCTACTTTTTTTAAAATCTCATAATTGTTTGTGTGAAGTATATACTCCCCACTATAGTTGGATTGTTTGTACTCCATTCTTAGAATTCGTTTTTGACAATTTTGAGAAATGCGTTAATGGATAAGCCACTTAAAAACTAATAGTTTGCTCTACTCATAATTGCTTGATACTTCCCTTACTTGTTGTTTTCGGTCTTATGTCACCTGAAGGACTTAAACGCGATTTCGAAAACGGAGAAAATAACTTTGAACGCTATCCTCCCTTCGCTGCTAACCTTGCTTTCGAGCTCTATAAAGTTCATTCAAATGACCCCTCAATTCCTACTAGATATGAAGTATGTTTAAAATATAATGGCACTTACATTACTTTAATGGGTTAAAAGTCAATAGCAGTAGACTTCCCTAAATATTTAAATTATGTCAGAAGTAGAGTGTCTAATGATAAAAGCTATTTTGCCTTTACGGGTATTGAAAAAAAGACTGGAGCTATTGGTAGAGCAGCAAAAGTTCCAAAAGGGTAATAAAATAATAAGAATGGTCTTTCACTCTCTTTATCAAAAACTAACATGTTCTTATTCGGCATTGTAGTAGCCCAAAGTATATGCCTATATAAGTTATATAAATTATACAAAAACAAATGAAGAAATACAAAGAGAAATAAATGGCTTATAGACAATTAAATAAACTACTAAATACATATTTATATTAATAATGGGTAGAGATAATTATGATGGCAGATTTTAGCAGTGATTGTTAAAGCATTACGATTTATTATATATTTTCCTATCTATTCTTAAACAATTTATTAAAAATCCGACCCCACTGCTTCTTTCTCACAAGTTATAATTCGCTCAAAAGTAAATTAATAATGCAATTAATTTCACTCACACACTCACTCGTTATCTGAATTCTATAATTTTCTTAATCATGATATTTTCATTATTTATAATATATATTAATATTCAAAGCAATAAATGATCTATATTCAATTTATCTATCAATCAATCAATCTATCTATCATTTATAGTTTTACTTCCTATCAAAATCTATAAGATACATAATCGATATTCAAATTAACTAATTCAAATTTCTTATATTATACTTAATTACAAAAATGTAGTTTCATGTTACATTTTAGTGTATTACCTTAAATTCTGTTCAATTTAATCTAATTACTACTATATTCATCCCTTTTTATCAGTCAGATCTTTATTAAAGTAAGAATTTTTATTTAAAACTTTCTTTTCCAATCAATAGTATTTATCGTTTATTAATAAATTTAAATATATTGATAAATAATTAAAAGAATACTCTAAATCCTCATAAATAAAGACCAGTGCATCACATCTTTCCTATTTTCAATAGGAATTGATTTGCCATATACTTTATAAAAGTGGTTAAATTTTCATGTATTTAAATTAAAATGAAATAAGGTATATCTACATTTTAGTTGTTTATTAATAAGTATTCTGTAATGCGCGCTTTATTTTAAGGGAAGACTAAATATTGATTTTCTGATTATGAGATCTGTAGAAACGTAATTCTATCAAATCTATATCTTTCTATTTATGTTAGGCAATTATTTAAACTTAATTCTTATTTTGATAACATTAATAATTTAAAAAATAGATAGCTATTTAATCTAAAAATGTAATAAAATTCTCATTTTCATAGCTTGTTTTATCGAATTGCCTGTTCAGATATTCCATGCTCATTTGATTATTTTACTGTGAAAGGTTTCTACAAGCTGATCAAGCAGTAAAAACCCAATTATCAATCGTTTAAATACTTAGAATCATTTAAAGATTATATCTTTCTTGATACCATCAATTGCAGAAAAGAGCAAGTTATCATAAAAGTTTAAAAAGTTAATGAAAACAATCTTTAGCAAATATTAGAATTAGAAGATAAAGGTTAGGTAGTATAAAATTTTGTAGGCAATAATATAATTAATTCTGTTAATGAGAAGTTCTACCTAACAAAAAAAGTAGACGAAAAGAATTTAAAAATTTTTTTTGTTGAAGAGTTGGGATAGTATGATGGTAAGATTTCACTTTACAGATAGTAATATAAATAACATTAATATTATTTTAAATAGGAGATAATAAGAGAAATAAAATTATTTAAGATATTAGAATATTTAAGACTCAATTGTGTAAATAAGAAGAGCTAATAGATTTTTAAAATTTAGATCTCAACACTTCATATGAAAATCCAAATAATTTTACTCCTAATAGAAATAGCGAGAGAGATAGTCAAAATAATAGTTTTGCAGTAATTTTTATTTATTTAATATTTTTGGAAATAACGCGATAAATAATAATGATTTTTGATAAATTCTTGGTTGATAAATGAGCATTAGAATAAAACAAGCTTTTTAAAAGAATATATAGAACAAACATATCTTAATTAAGTTCTATCATTTTTTAATTCTCTTTAAATTAATATTCTTATCTTATTTTACAAATTATAATTACTCTTTAAAATAATTAATAGAAACTTTAAGACTTACAAAATAATGCTACAATAAGAAGATTATAAGAACCATAAATAGAAATACAAAGTGAACAAACAGAAAATATTGAGAAAGATTAGATTATAAAAGATTTAGAAAATATTGAAAAGAAATATTCTAAGCAAAATTTAAAAGCGTATTCATAAATCAATTTAGAGTAGACATTTAACAGAAATTAAAAAAAATTTTTAAATGAAATTCAAAACTTTTAGACAATAAAAAAAGAAAAGCTTTCTAAATCTCTAGATCATTAATAAACTGTCAAAAAGAAATAAAATTGTTTAAATATATCTCTTTAATAGACCTATTTAAATAAGTTTAAATACAATATGATAAAGAGATTAAATAAATATTTATAAAAAGAGAAGTGCAAATAATATAAACTTACAGTTAATGATTCTGAGCAAACTCTCCTTATATCTTTGTAAATTGGCTATTTAGATGATGATTAGCAGTATTTTTAAGAATTAAATTATTATAGATTATCCCATGATTTTAAATTGTATCAAGATTGGATATTAGAAATTTTAAAAGAAAATAATTATTAATTAGGAATATTTTTAACTAAAGGAGGAGAAGGAGAGATATTTGAAGGCTATAGAATGTGTAAAACTCAAAAAAGTGAATAATTGATTTTCAAAATATTTTATAACCCTTCAAAAGAATAAATTGGGGAATAAATCTAGATTATGAAATTATTTGAGAAAAATAAGAATTTTGTCTAACTATTGGATGAGATTCATACTGAAAAATTTAGTATTTTAGTATTCAAGAGCTGTAAAGCATCTTTATTAGATGAATTAAAGATGATTATTAAAGGAGATATTCAATTCACAAAAGAGAAATTATTTAAAATGATTTTTGATTTACTGGATGGGTTGATCTAATTGAGAATTAACAATATTATTCATTTTGATATAAAACCTTCTAATATTCTCATTACATGGAAAAATAAGAATATTATAGCAGATTTTGGATGTTCTTCAAAAGTAGAAGAAAATAAATAAATAAAATATAAAGGCCATACTGATTGTTATGCTCCAAAGGATTAAATTGAATCTAAGTAATTTAACTACAGATTTGACACTTTCTCTCTAGGAAAAACTTTTGAAAAGATAATTGAAGTGTATTAAAAAGTTAATAAAAATGAATCAGAGTAAATTATTTAAAGCTTTAAGCTTATAATTTAGAATTAAATGGTAAATAGTCAGACTGAAATTATCAATAGCAAAACTTGCTTAGAAATACAACAATAGTTTTTTTAAGTAATGATAGAAAACTCTGAATTACAGTTTTTGGAAGAATATGCAAAAAATATTATTTTATTGACAAAATAAAACCCTTAATTTTATAGCAATTAGCATACCGCCTTTTTTAATAACAGTCAGTTGCAATACTTAAATTAATAATTGTAAATCTATAAACGTTTAAGAATAGAAAATGTAGATACTTTTAATTTATATACCAAATTAAGTAATTGCCATACTAAACGTGGAGAAAATGAAGATGCTTTACAATACTCGCAGTAAGCTCTAGAGACTATTTAAAAAATATTTAAAGGAGATCATCCTTTCATAGCTATTTCTCTTCAAAATATTGGATATTGCTATATAGATAAGGAAGATTATCATAATGCATTGACATATTTATAAAAATGCTTATAAATAAGAAAAATAATTTATAATTCTAGTCATGTCCATGTTTAATAATCTTAAAAAGATGTTAATTTTTGCTGTTAAAAATTAGGAATCACTTAAAATACACAATTGCAATCATAAGTATCCATTAAAATACAAAAATCTCTTATTACTTTTAAATCTGAAATTACTTATGAAGATTAAAGCTATTAATAAATAAACGAATTTAGTTAAAATTAAATTTAATAAATAAGTACTATCTATAAAAATTAATAAGGCTAAATTATTGAAGAGGAACAAAAAAATCCAATATAGTAAAGCTTACAAATCGATTGTAACAACTAATTATAAGGAAATAAATAAGAATAATCTTCATTATTAGAAGAAACTAAGCGATATGATTATTATTCTATCTTCTAATAAGATTAGACAAATTCTAATTATCAAAAAGATATTTCCACTACACTTTAAGTAATTTCTGATAACTAAATACCTATTTAATAAAAAAATCTAAAACAAAATTATAAAACTGAATTCTAATATTCTTCCTAACAAAATAAAGCTCTGTAATAATAGATTGACGATTAAAAAGATCAACATTTAAAAAAGATTGAATTGTCCTCTCTACCAGTAAGTAAAAATACAGGCATTTAAATTAGTTAATAAAATTAAAAGAGAGAATTTTAAGAACAAGAAAAGAATATTTAAATTATTAAAGCTGAACATTAATTAAGTTTTATTGAAAAGTACGAATAAAGTATGTCCTTAAACTCTGGTTAAGCATTGTAGGATATCTTAAGCTATTTGAAAAATGAAAATTCCTCTTTATAAAAAAATAATTCTAATTATGTACTCAATTCTTAAGAGCATTTTAAGGCAAAAAGTAGTAATCATAGCATTGGTGAAGATGCTTTGAAATACGAACTGGATTTACTAGAGAAGAAAAAATAAATTTTTGAATAATTTCATATAAATATGACATCAACCCTATAAAAAATTGGATATTACTACCATATTAAAGGAGATTACAAAGATTCTTTGAAATATTAACTAGATTGTTTAAAACGAAGGGAATTAATTCATAATGTTGATATTGAGTATATTCTAAATTCTCTTTAAAATATTGGGTATTGCTATGAATGTTTAAAAGATTTCCCAAAAGCTTTAGATTTCTATTAGAAGTTATTAAATGAATAGTAAAAATTATATCAATACTATCATCCTTCTATAGCTAAATCTTTTCTTAATATAGGTAGAATTTAAATTAAAATGAGTCAATATAAAAGTGCTTTAGTTAGTTTCTAAAATTGTAACAATATTAAAAAAAATTTTTAATGTGGGAATCTTTTTGACATTGAATTTCTAGAAAATATAGGACTTTGTTATTTCTATTTAGAAGATTACAAATAGGCTTAAATTTATTGGTAGAAAATTTATATATTCCAAGTAGAAACTTAAGTAGAAAATTCTTATATTACTGTCACTCTTTAGAATTTAGGAGAAATTAATTCTAGAATGAATCACAATGAACTTGCTTAAACCTACTTTAAAGAAAGCTTAAAAAGGAGGGAATAAATGAACGATAAATAAAACATTAAATTCAGCTAATTATTACTTAGTATTGGATTAGTCGAAAGAAAACTTCGTAATTATAATTCTGCGATTAATTATTATAGTAAAACCATTGAATTATTAAATTAATTTCATCCAACTGAATACGATTTATTAGGTAATTGCTTAGAAGGTTTAGGCTCCTGTTACTATAATATATAAAATTTTAACTATGCTACTTAATATTATAATTCAGCTCTTAGTTTAAGTTAATAAATAAAAAATAGATATAATTTAGAATTATTTGCTGCTGAATAGATCAATAATATATGTAATCGGTTAAAATAAATGCAATACTAATAATAATATTGAGTATCAATCATATTAAAAAAATCGTTAATTTATACTTTTTAAATAATTCTCATTAAAAGAAAGATACTCTAACTAATTAAAAATACTATTTAAATAAAAAAAGATGAAAATATAAATAATCTAAAAATAAAGTAAAAGTAATAGCCTACATAAGCATACTGATCAACCGATAATCTATCAATCAATCAATCAGTTATTGGTTTGTTGCCCAGTTAATCAATTCAAGTCAATCAATATCTTACTAATAAAAAACTAATTTAAATTGCGTATTAAAATTATATAAATATGAGTTTGAAATATTATTTTAATTTTAAATCTAAAAATTATTTAAGGAATTTGAATTTAAAATAGTTTTTTAAAAAAATATTTTTCATATGGAAGAGTTGTAGATTGTTCTTATCATAGATTTATATATTTTATTAACCTGCTAAAAATAAAAGATACTTTAAAAATTAGATTAATTAAGTTAAATAAATTACTAAAATATTTTTTTTCAATCTTTTAATATTGTATTTATTTTAATTGTAAAAATTAAAAAAATAAGATTTAAATTTTAATTCCTTCTATGAAATTAATTCATATATTGTACTTAAAGCAAAACATTAAAAAAAAGCTTAATAGAAAAGAAATGCTTGATAAATTAAAATAATTATTAAATACAATAAATTTAACCCTACCTCAATAAAAGAGTAGTGACAAAAATATTTTATAAACTGAAGAAAATATAATAGAACATTTTAATTAAAAGCAGGATCTACTAATATAAATAAATCAGTATGAAGAATTAGAACAATCCTAACATATAGAATTAATGGCTTTTGGCTTCAAATTTATGAAGAACCTAAAACAAATTAACTTAGAAATTGATGTTGAGTAATTTTATGAAAATTCCTCTAAAATTTTAGGAGTATTCTTCGGAGAATTAACACAAGTAAATGTTCTTAATATAACAATATTCTCTGATACTTAAATAAGTGATGGAGGATTAAAAAATATATTTTAGAATATAAAAAACCTATCTAATATATAAAATTTCTTCTTTATGTTAGGTGAGAATTGTAACACTATTTCACATGGAATAGCTACTTTTGCTGAAAGTGTCAGTAATCTTTATAATTTAACTCATTTCACACTGATCATTTAAAAAAATAACTAAATCAGCGATGCTGCTGTAGAATAACTTGGAAGAACTATTCATAATTTTAGAATGCTAAACTATTTAAAATTAGAGATAACTAATAATGACTTAAGTGATATTTCAACTCTGATAATACACAAAAGTTTTAAATAATTATTAAATTTAGAAGAGTTTTTCTACACAATAGAGTAGGATTTAAGTATTGGGGATTCTTCTTTTTTAGAATTTGGCCAATCCTTATAATATCTCACAAATCTTCATTCATTATCACTAAACATTGTTCTACTAGGAATTTCTTAAAAATATTTATCTAAATTTTCTGACTCATTGTAGCACCTAAACTAGTTAAGTACTTTCAAATTTCATTTATAAGATGAAAGTAAGCTTAAAGATAAATAGATAAAAGAACTTTTTAAAGGATTTTAAAATTTAAAAAATCTACAATTCCTAGAATTACACATAGGATCTAATAATTAAATATAGCATCTAGGATGTGAAGAAATTGAAAAATGGATTTTAAATTTACACCAGTTAATGTATCTTGATTTAATTATAGAGTAAGAAAATTTTTTAGGAAGTAATGGTTTAATATCTTTGTCGAGAGGATTAAAATAACTATAATAATTAAAGAGTCTCTATATATCGATTGATGATGAATTCAGAGAAGAAGTAAAGTTTAAAGTTAGCTGTGATACATTTGATTTAAATTCTATTTTAGAGCTATCTACATCGATAAAATAAATGAAATGTCTAAAAGAATTAAGTCTTGAAATTAATTCTCTCTATAGCTTAAATTTTATATGTTTGATATAAAATGAATAAATAAAATCATCAAATTAAATAAACCTAAGATATTTCTCAAAACTTAATTTCTCCAAAGAATATGATCCAGAAAAAAATGAAGGAGATATTGTAAAATTATCATTTACAATAAATTCTTATAGTAGGATAAAGTAATTTGGCTCTCTATCACTTGCATTAGGATTAAAAGAATTAGTCAAACTAAATTACTTATCTATAAATATTGGGTTAGGTAATAATATAGGGTGTTAAGGTTCCTAAGAAATTAGTAATGCTTTAAAGAATCTAGTTAATTTGAAAACGTTAAATCTTATTATCTCTTATACTAAACTAAATTTAGAGGGTGCAGTTTCGTTAGCAAAAGCAATTCAACATCTAACTAAATTATCTTAGCTTACCCTCTTCATTGATAGTGAAAATAATATAGGATATGGAGGAGCAAAATCTTTAGGTGAAACTATATCAGGTCTCACTTAATTAAAATTCCTTTCAATAACAATAGGTGCAGGTAATTATATTTATTCTAATGGAGCTGTAGATCTGCTAAAAGATTTTCATAATTTAATAAACTTAAATCATTTATATATTAACATCATAACTGATAGATATATCTTAAATTCCTTTAAATACTTTAGCTTTGTAGAAAATCTCTAGAGCTTAAGATACCTTTTTATTAAATTTAATTAATTAATCCCATCGACATTAGAAATTAAAAGGAAAATAAAAAGATTAGTTGTATGTAATTGATAATAGAATTAATATGATTAATAAGAATTATTATCAATGAATATTCTTCACACTTAGATGAGAGGGAATTTAAAATATTTTTATTTCTTTTGTAGGAGCTAAACTTAAATTTTTCATAAATCTTAGAAAGAAATATTTGGCATTTTTAAATAATCTTTTTAATTTATCATAATTTTTTTAAAAATTTTCAAAAATGTAAAATTTTAATTATAAGACAAGGTTTATTTATAAATATTATTAAATAATATAAATTCATTTTAAATTAATTAATTAATTTACTATTCTTTATTAGGTTACTGAAAATTTAATTAATTCTTAAAATCAATAAAACATTTAATGAGATATTTTAATTTTAAGAGCATATAATAATTAGAGGAGATTTTGATTTCATTTAATTTTCAGCACATAAAATCCCTTTTACTAAAAGTTCTAAATAAAGTAGATTATTTTTAAATAAATTTTCTTATGGATTTAAAAGGAATATTGATTATCATATAGAAGAGAGTATTGATAAAATTATAAGTAAATATTTTTAATTTACTATTATTAGTACAAAATATATTAAAATAGGTCATTCTTAAATTATTAATTTTTTAGTTCAAGTAAAAAAAAATTTAGAATTTTTGAATTAAGAATAAAACAAATACAAATCCGTTTTAGATTATAATAATTCCAAATTTATTAATTAGAAGATAAACACTAATTAAAATTTCTACACTTAACTGATATGAAAGTGAACATTTACATTTTTCTTACTCTTACCATCATTTATAGTGGTAAGTGTTTGTAAATAGAAGGAAAAACTGATAAATAAAAAATGGAGGCTGTGACTGCAGTTTTGAAGGGTATTTTGGATGAAAATAATATCTCAAATAATAATTAACTTGCTAATTGTTTTGATATCAACTTAATTCCCGTTTATAGTTTTCTAGATGAAGGTTTGAAAGATCCAATTGCATTTTTTATGGATATGGATTAAGCCTTAAAGAAAATTTCTGGATTTATGTGTGTTTTACATAATTGTATATTTAGTACTTAAGAAGGTTAAGATCTTTATAGTGCTTACAAATTAAGGAAAGGTATTCTTTTAGATGAAGTTCGTGATGAAGTCATTTAGTACTCCCTCCTTAATCCATTTGACTCAAACGATTATTTAGATGAAGCTGAAGAAGAATGGAATAATGAAAACTATTTTTAAGTAGGACACCTTTTTGCTTAACTTGGCCATGAAATTGTTGATGGATCAGACCTGCAAGAATAATCTTAACTATTTGTTCAATAAAAAAAAATGAAGAAAATTAACTACACTAAGTGATTTAGGTGAAGAGGTCAATTAAGTTCATTATATCTCTACTTAATAAACCTAATTTGCATAATTTATTAAATTTTTTGGTCAGATACTCTGTATCAAAATCAAAATAAATTATATTGTATTCAAATCTCTAAATGAAATTTTGTAAAAAAGATATTTTAAACTTAATTTTTGCGATATTTTCATAAATAAATAATAATCTATCAAAGTTAATGGAATAAAATTAGATTCCTAATTAGTGAAGGAAATTTGTTTTTTATTTTGTATTTAATTGAAGTAAAAAATTTTACTTCTAATCTTAGTTTAATGAAACCTGTTTTTCTTGGATAAAAAATTACTTTTTTAACTAAAAACCAATCAAAACCTCACTTTAATGTAAGTAAATTATTGGAAATATTCTTGCCTATCCAAATTATTATTAAGGAAATAATCCTTTCAATATTTTAGCAAAGATAAAGAAAAAAACTTAATAATGTTACATTCCTATGAGTTTTTGAATATATTTAACCTCTGGATAATCTATAAACTTTTCATAGAAAATTGAGTAAACTGGAACTGAAGGTATTTTTTGTGAATTAAATTTTAGTAAGAATTTTAAAGAATAAGTAAGACTCTGAGTACATTTAATTTTAATTTTTGAAATCAATTAATGGAGAAAAAACAGAGACACAATAAACTGGAGGAGAAAAATATCCTATAAAATGTTAATTAACAAAAAATTAATGAAAATAGGTGGTTCATTTAGAGATTACAAAATTAAAAACAATATATCAATATTTATGAATTGGCGAATTATTAATGAAGTTGAGTATAACTCATTTTGAGGAAAGTTTCTTCAGTAATTCTTTAGCACTCTTAATTTTTTAAGTTAATATACTTTAGATATATAAAGAAAAAACTATTCACAAAAAGAAAGAACAACAATTTATTTGAAGACCTTAAAACAGCATCAAAAAGAATCTAAAAATAAAAGAACTTTCGCTTTAAAGGGGGATTAAATACCACAACAAGCTGAAAGGAATTCTACCAATAAATCAAATAAAACATAAAGTATGATGAGAATGCATTTTTTTCTTTTAAAAAATCTTTCAACCTATGTTTAAATAACAGCATTATTATATATTTTAAATTCTAATGATATTATTCTGCACTTTCTTTAACATGAGATAATTTTTTTTCTTCCTAAATTTAAAAGATTTATGCAGCCACAGAGAATCAATTACCAAAAAGAAGATTTGCTTCGAAAGTAAGGCTAATTATAAAAGCCAGATGAAGTCAATTTAGGAAATGGAGATAATTAAAAGGCTCATTAGTACACAAAATAATTAAGTGGACCACAAAATTTAATTGGGTAGGGGAATAACCAACCCTAAATGCAATATTTATTCAAAGAAAGAATAGTAATGGAGAAAATGAACGATATTGATGAAGAAGAGATAAAAGTAAATAAAGAAGATAAAGGAGTGAGAGAGAGTAGTTCACACAGCTCTGCACCAGGAAGTGAAGGATCTCAAGTAAATAGCAAGATTAAGAGTATACTAAGCTCAAAATCATCTAAGGATTCAGGATCAGCAAAGCATAAAAGTGTAAATATAGTGCCTTAAGTGACAGTATATACAATCCCTAATAACGATTCTTCGGAATCGAGTGCATAAAATGGTTAAGGCTCTCAAAGTTCGGAATCATCAGAAGATGACTCAAGCAGTGATAGCTCGAATCCTGAAGAGAAATCACCTTAAATTGAATAGTAGCAGTAATAAAAGATAGGATAAAACAATAATAATATCAATAACAGCAATTCAAACAATAAAAGCAATACAAATAATAGATAGAATTCATCAAATTAAAGATAGTAAGGATAGCCCAATCAGTAGAACCAGCAGCAATAGAACTCATCATAGAAGCCCACTATATAGGAAATAACTTAAATTAATGTTAATAAAATACCCCATAATCCTCGTAATCCAGATTCAAAGTAATCTTCTAAAGCTTCATGTACGTGTACCATCTATTAAACGATCTTCTCAAGTATGGGTGCTTGGTTAAACGGCCAATTTACCATTCACCTTTGAGGAGTACCCCTTTCATGCCATTTTATTTCTCTTTTTTATATTATTTTTCTTTATTTTCTTTTTTTGTTTGTTTATTTTAACATTTTTACTTTAAAATTCTCTTTATTAATTTAATTTATAATTGATTCTCTTTCATCTTTAATTTTAATAATATTATTAATTTAATTTAGGTATTAAATATTTAAAACTCTTATTAGTTAAATTTAAGGTTTCAATAAATATTCTTTAGATAGTAAAGAGTAAAATAGAAATTTTCTAGAAATATAATATTCAGGATATTATTATTCATCATTTACTCTAGAATACTTACTCAAAATATTATTATGAATTGAATATTATAAAAGTATGGCATAATAATTATTTTTTAAAATAATGTTAGAGTTATTTTATTATATACAAGAAAACAAGAATATCAGTAATTCTTTTTATAAAATTAATCTTGTAACAAAATTTTAGCAATATCATTATTGTTTTGCAATTACTGAATTTCTCAAATAATTTCGAATTTATTTTATAAATTTCGTTAGAAATCTGATATTTTCAATTAACTATTGATTATAATTAATTATATAAATTTGAAGAAAATATGAGCTTATTCAAACTTGAATTCGCAAAGAGCATAACATAAAGCTATAAAGAATTAGAAAAGAGAGAAACAAACTCTTAGAAATCTTATTAAAAAATATAATAAAAACTAAACTACAGATAAGGGAAGGATGTCAATGGAATAAGGGATAAATCATTTTTTGATATTTTAATATCAAAATAAGGACCTGAATTGATATATTCTTATTTAAATTAGAGGATCAGATAAATATCAGTATTAAGAGCATAAAATTCATCTCTTTAGCTATCTACTTTAAGTTAAAACACTTTTCTTTAAAATACTTTCATGAATAAGGGAAGTAACATAAGAGAATTTCAGCCAAATTCAAAAATACAATAAGGATTATTCAATTCTTAAGAATAACCATAATAATAGCAGCAATAGTAATAATAAACTTATCATAATGATAATTAGGAAATAAATATTGAAAATATAGAATTAGATGAATTTAAATTAATAATATTATTGAGAGAAGTATTGATTGATTGTACTGAAATAACTGCTACTGATATAATAGATTTATTTGAATCTAAACCTCATTAAAAGATAGGATTTTAAGAAATTTATCTTATTATAATTTACATCGCAAGTATAGAAAGTAATTAGCAACTAGAGTATCTAAATATGTTTGGATAATTGCTTTTCGAAATTATTAAAAGTACCCCTACTGCTTTATATGGATCAAGGATAAGATAGATTTCAAAATTATTTGGATTTAATGAAAAAAGAATAAGTAAGGTCTTTAAGAGCTTAAATATAGTACCATAGATGCTCTATCCCTTTGATATTTTTGAAATGTATTTCTTTATGATATTTTCAGATATCTAATAAAGTCAAACATTTATGAACTCTTTCAGTGCATAAAATAGTAATGTAACAAATAAAAATGTGAGTATTCCTAATTCACCTTAAAAGATGAATTTTCCTCAAGCCTACCTGCAGTAGCAAGGAATGAATGTATAATAGTAAATGCACTAAGCATAATAAATTCAACAATAATAATAATAAATATATAATTCTAATTCTTCAACTTAAAATAAATTTTAATAAAATTAAAATTGTAGTATATTTTGAAATTTTTTATTCTTTCAAATTGATATTAGAATTAAAAGGAATTTAAGATAAAGGATTAAATTTATTAAAAGTTAATGAAATACAATATTATTTATTATCCTTAAATTACTGTTTATTATGTTAGAATATCTTTCTAAGCTATCAAAGATTTAATTAATTTATGGACTTTAGAAAATATTAGAATATTTGTATGAAAAAAAAGAAAACATTATCAGGAATAGAAGAAATTTTTATTAATTTATTGAAAGATATGTGTGGAGTGTCTATTATATTTTGAATTTTATATTAGAATAATAGAGAATCATAGGAGAATTAGAATTATCTAATCCTTAAGGATACTAACAAATCATAAATCTTCAATTAATGAGCTTATGATGAAATAATCCTCTGATTTGTCATCTTTTCTAAAATTTTAAACACTTTTATGCAATTTTTGAGATAATCTTTCTTAATTTCGTTAAACTTTTTGGAATCAAAGAAATCTTCTATTCTCTGATTTCTATTTGATTTTTGTGTCTGTTCTATCAGTCAAACAATCAATTAAACTGATTAAAATAAATATCAAAAAATAAATAATAAAAATAAGTTTACAATAGAAAAATTCATTAATCAAAAGAATATTTAGATAAAATAGGAAAATAATTAAAAAGCAGCAAGAAAGAAAGAAAGCAAGCAAGCCTTTAAATATAGAAAAATGAATATCTACGATAACATCAAGAACAAGTTGAATAATGTTAAGAATGACATTATATCTACAGTATATGCTCCTCCTACTGAATCAAGATTTTTAGAAGAAGGTAGTTTAACTCCTTAAGAGTTTATTGCTAGCGGTGATGCCTTAATTAATATGTGTCCCCAATGGAGATGGATGCCTGCAAGTGCTGATAAGTATAAAAATAAATATCTACCTGCAGAAAAATAATACCTTCTCATGGAAAAAGTTCCTTGTGACCAAAGAGTTTAGGAGTTGATGGAAAGTATCGCTGTTAATGAAAAGGAAGTAAGGAAGCTTTTTAATTTTATCAATCAATAATCTATGTATTGACAATTCATAAATATGGATTGATCCTTAATAAATACCATTTATTTCATTAGATATTAATGGTAACAAACCATAAAATGGTATTTTAATTATAATTTAACTATTTAAATAGGATGAAGAGGAGTATATCATTAATGATAACAAAAAGAACAATGATTAAAATATGATTGAAACCAAAATTGGTTCTCTTAGCATTAAAGAACACTTTACATAGGGAGTAAAGGTAGATGGAGAAGAAAAGAAAGAAGATATTGATGATGGTACTTACTCTATTTATTGAATTATTTTTATCACTTTAATTAATTAAAATCAATATTGAAATTTGCATCAACTGTTATTTTATTAAATAAAGATAATATTGTCGTTGTAGAGGCTCCTGTTGAAAGAAGATATTACGACTTAGCAATTTGCTATGATTTAGTTACATATACTCCCCATTTATACTTATAAGGAGTTGATGAAGAAAACATTCCTCTCAAGCAAAATTAGGTATTTGAAGATATAGTAAGCCACTACTCCAATAAGACCATTACATTTGAAGTCATGCCTCAAACAGGTATATTTTTAAGTTCATTTTGAATATGTTATGCTTAATTATTAAATCATTTCTGATATAATTTTTTTACAAACATCAGGTATCACTTAAGCTTCTCTTCATCCCTGCAAACATGCTCAAGTTATAAAGCATATGATTGATAATATAACTAGTGCTGGAGGTTCTATTAAAAGTCATTAATGCTTATTCATTTTCTTGAAATTCTTATAGTCAGTTATTCCTACTATAGAATATGATATTGCTGGTGAGATTATTTTTGATGAGTGAAAATCAATTAAGCAATAGTGAATCAATCACAAGTAAAAAAATAATCAGATAGATGTATTAGAATTTAAAAAAATTAATAAACAAATTAGCTTAGATGTATAAAATTATTATATAATTAATTATTTGAATCAACTTTTCATATTAGTAAATATTTTCTCACACAAATTTAGAATTCGTTTTTTATTTTTCTAAAAAGATTTTAAAGATACAAATTTATTTTCTTAAAATACTTCCAATAACTAGTTCATTGATTTTTTATTACAAACTTTTATTTTATTTTTTATTAAATCAGATCAGATAATTTAAATAATAACATATACTAAAATTCACTTCTTAAAATCAATCATATATCTATTTAAAGATTAAAATGAGAAATTTCATAACTTCTACTTAGTTTATTTATTTATTTCTTTCTTTTCTCAAATTTTTGTAAGTTTTAATTTATAATTGTTCTATTAAAATTCTAACAAAAGGTAATATATAGTTTATTTTATTGTGTTAAAACTATAAATTATTAACTAATATACTAAATTTTTTTTAAAAGTATTATGATTTGATAAAATACTAAAACGAAAATCTCTATTATTTTTGAAAAAAATAATTATAGGGAAATAGGATCTTATTAAAATAGTAATGTATAAATATCTTATCTTATTATAAGTGAGAAATATTTTAATTTTAATAAATTCTTCTAAAAGAACCTAAATTAAAATTCTCATAAAATTCTATTGTAACGCTTATTATGGGGGGTAAGAATTCTTTACTTTTTAAAACTATCTTTTTACTTAATTCTTTGAGATATTTTAAAGGATAATACTTTTTAATGTTATTATGATAGAATATTCCTCCTCTAACTCCCAAAGAATTGATTATTAGTGATACATTAAAATTATAGTTATTTATTTAATTATTACTTTGTTACATATTATAAACTATTATTATTACTTGTAATTAAAATATAAAAGCAATCAATTTAAAATAGTTATTAAAATCATAATTTTTTCCATTCTACTTCAAGTTTGCATCCCGAGTCAACAATCATTCTTGCAACGGGACATCTCTTTTTTAAGATTTCATTTAATTACTTTAATTATTCTTCTGTACCATCAGTTTGGACATAAACAGTACCCCAAATTCTTGAGAATGATGATGTTACAGGAGCTTCTTCAGTATATGGAAGTGTACTAAGCCCTCTTTCATCTCTTTCTCCTTTTACATCATATGATGAAGAAGTAATTTTAAATCCTAGATTTTTTGCTATTGCTTGAGCAGTGATATTCTCGCATCCTACTAGTGAGGCTAAGAAAATTTCAAGAGGGGAAGGTCCTTAACCTTATCCTCCAACCTTTTTAGACATATCAGAGATAATTTCAAAATTACTTTCTGTAGTAGTTTTAGCAGAATAACCAGTAGATTCGGATTTTACAGAATATTACCTCAACCTTGGAGTGGTTGAAGTAGAAAATTTATATTAAGGTTTAATGATACTTTTAATTACTTTACCAAATCTCTACATGTTTATCACTTTTAGGTATAAAATCCTGCAATTTAAAAATTTAATTAATCTAAGAAATATTAATTAGAAATTCATATCTTTCTTTATAAGATTTGAAAATTAAATAAAATAAATAAAAAGATACATTAGTTTTAATTAGCACTGTTATTTAGAGTTTACATTTATTTCGGTCATGGAATAATTTGTAAATTAACAAGTATAATCTTATTAATAACGAGTTATTATTCTATATCATCTATTATTCATGTTTACACTAATCAATATGAAATAAACAATATATTTCTATATGAAAAATATAACAAAATTTTATTTTCATTTTAGTATAATTATATATTTTAATGGTTTATTTATAATTTAAGTTTCAATTAACAAACTGATACTTAGCTTTTTCCTACTAATTTTATTATAGCTTCATAATTTCTCCCATTTAATTTCGAGTTTACATCCAGAATCAACAACCATTCTTGCAATAGGACATCTCTTTTTGATAATTTCATTTAATTATTATAGCTGAGCTTCAGAACCTTCTGTTTCAACATAAATTGTTCCCCAAATTCTTTGTAATGAGGATGTTACAGGAGCTTCTTCAGTAAATGGCAGTGTTAAATGACCTCTTTCATCTCTTTCAGTTTTCATGTCAAAAGATATTTAATCTATAGAAAATCCCAAATCTTTAGCAATAGCTTGTCCTGTTATATTTAAACAACTAATTAAAGATGCTAAGAGAAGATCTATAGGAGAAGGTCCTTTACTTGGACTATCTAATTTTTTAGATTTATCTGCAGTAATTATAAATCCATTTTCTGTCATAACTTTAGTAAAGGTATCTTCTGATTCTGCCTTAACAGCATTGACTCTAAGCATTTTTTACTTTTTAGTAAGGTTAATAGATAAAGATACTTTTCAATTAGTAAATTTTAGGTTATTATATTCTTTAAAGTAATTATTTCAATAATAAATATTTGATTTTTTATAGCCATAAATTTCATTTATTTTTTATTTTTTTCTTTCTGCTTCTACAATTTATCTCGAAGCATTTCTGATAATAAATTATCTAATCTGTGTTTTGGTTACTTTGTAAAAACTTTATATTAATTTATGGAATATTTATTTAAAAATTTTAATGTAAATATTTTTGACTTGATTCAAGGAATTAGTTGAAGTATGATAATCAATAAAAATCTAATTGTTAAAATATTAAGATAAAATTGAATTTAAGTGACATAAAAATATTTAAATTTAATGTAAAAGTATTAATCTTAAGATCATTAAATATATATTTTCCAAATTACAGTTTAATATTTTAAAGTTAAATTGTTTGTTATTTATGATTCAATCAAGTTTTTTCCATTCTACTTCTAATTTACATCCAGAATCAACAATCATTCTAGCTACAGGACATCTCTTCTTTAAAATTTGATTTAATTAGTTTAACTATTCATTAGTACCATCAGTTTCAACAAAAACAGTTCCCCAAATTCTAGACAAACCAGCTGTAACTGGTGCTTCATCTGTCAAAGGAAGAGTATTTACTCCTCTTTCATCTCTCTCGGCTTTGATATCATAAGAAGCTTTGCTAATAGTGAATCCCAAACTCTTCGATACACCTTGAGCAGTGATATTTTCGCATCCTACTAAAGAAGCTAAAAGATATTCTATGGGAGAGGGACCATCTCCTTATCCTCCAAATTTTTAAGGCATATCAGTCTTAACAGTATAGTTACTTTGAGTGGTAGAAATAGCTTAAAAACCATTTGACTCTGATTTTATAGAGTATTGTTTCATCTTTGAATTATCCATTTTTGTAAAGAAGTATTTAGAGTTATATGTTATCGAAAGTATTCTTTTAAAGTTTTAAATCATTGAAATTGTATTTTTAATAAATACTTATGATTCTACATCATATTAAAATTGAATTTAAAGCAATAATTTTCACCAAAATTTAGTTATCTTCTTATTATATCGAAATTTTCTTCTGTTTAATGAAAGTAGTCGTAATCCAATTTAGAAAAACATCTAGAATTATTCTAATCTATCTAATTACATTTTTAATTTTAGTAAAAATGTAAAACTAAAATATTGGTAAATTATTAAAGTTTGTAAATGATTACATAAATCTATAAATCTGAGATATAAATAGTAATAAATAGTTTAATTATCAGTGGTGATGTTGATATTTTAAAATATTGCTGATCTTGTTGATACTATGATCGATACCCAGTATTCAACATCTCAAAATTTTTTTATATTACAGAATTTAGCATAAATAAAGGAAGGTTGATAGAATAAATAAAATCAATATATTGATTGATTGATGAATATTTAAATATTTATTAGAAAAAGAATGAAAAATTAAATTGTATTAGAGACTTACTAATATGTTTTAAGAAAAATTATAAATATATACAAGATAAATGAAAACAGAATAGGCCCTCACTCCTTTACAAGAAGAGGAGAAAGTGTGTCAACATAAACTTTAACTTATTCAAAAGGCATATTTTCACATTTAAATAGTGCATTAAGTACTAAAACGGTATTTTAAGGCTAGTTTGTTTTAATCCAAACCTTTCCATTAGATCCAACACATGTTTCAAAGGATTTTATATACTTTTTAAATGCTTTGAAAACAAAATCTCCTTATCCTATAATACTTCTTGAGTATTCAATAGAAATATTAGCAACCATACCGTCTTTTAATTAGCCAAAGAAGGACTCACCAGTCATCCATTACTTTTTAATCTTAGAATGAACACAATCAACTTTAATTTTCATATATTTATTAGCCTCAGTTACTCTGCAAAATACCAAACTGCCATCTCTGAGATTAGGTCTATTCTTTTTTGTAGCACCCTCAAATCCATAAAAAGATAATAAAGCATCCTCCTAAGCTCCAATATCTACAATATAATACTCTTAAACTCTTCCTTTTATAACACCAATAACATAATCATCAACTTCAGCATAGTATTTCTTTGCATAAGCCTTAATCATTAAACCAGTACTTCCATCTTTTAACTAGGTATCTACTAAAACACCTGATTTATTTGCGTATAATTAATTGTCATTTGTTTGAGTAAATGATTTATCATCGATTAAAAGCTATCCTGAAAGTTAACTTAAATCTATTTATTCTCCAGGTAGGACTATATTTAAAGAGGGCTATTGATTCTCGATTTCCATTAAATTGAATATAAATTCTATTATAGATTGTAATTTCTTGCTTGAAATAAAGTTGCTATAAAATAACTAGATTAATTCCTTTTATTATAAGATATATCTATATAATTATTATTTATCTTTTTACTTTTTAACTTCAAAGAATCTTTTAGTTTTGATTTCTATGCATACTTATTTATAATTCAATCTGATACACTAATCAAACATATTGAGCAGATTGTACAAGTAGAATTCAATGATGAACCAAATCAAATTCATAAAAGTATTGAATCAATTAATAATAAAATAATTTTTGAATAAAAAGCTATTTTAAACAAAGAAATTAGAATGATATTACAAATTAAGATAAGATGTGCAATAAAGAATTAAGATTTTTAGTTGTTTGAGAAAAGAATCATAATAAATTATAATTGAAATTGAGAATAGAGAAAAGATAGATAATAATAATAAATTATTGAAGAATTAAATGAGAAATTAGTAAGTTAGTTAGTTAGTATTAAGTGATCTAATAATTGTTTGTATTCAACCTAAAATATATATTAATAGATACATTAAGTAATAATTATAAATATTAGTTATTAATTTAATATAAAATAATCTAGAGAAAATTATAATTAATAATTGAAAATAAATAGTTAATTTAAATAAAATTTTTTTAGTTTCTCCATATTGAAAAATTATTTACACGAATTTAATTGATTGACCTCGTTAGCATTCAATATTATCTATTCCTCTTTGAATAGTTTCCCTCCCTACGTAGATAGATATTTTATGGTGATTAAAAGTTCCCAAAGTAGTTAAGCTGGAAGGACTTATCTCAAAGATCATCATCATTTTATTATTCGTCTATTATTTATTAATCTTCTTAATATCCTTCTTCGTATTGTTATTATTAGTCATCAGCATATTATCCTTAATCTTCTTCGTATTAAACTAATTCCTCTTCATTGTGTTATTATTCTTAATATGCTTCCTATCCTTATTCTTCTTAATATTCTTGATTGTTTTCATCTTATTGATTTAATTATTATTATTCTTCTTCTTCCCTTCCTTCTTATTCTTCAATATAGTTCTCTTACTGTTCCTATTGCTATTCTCCTTCCTGATAATATTATTATTATTATTATTCTTCTTCTACCTATCCTTCGCCTTCTTAATATTCCACCTATTCGAGCACTTCATTCTCTTATTCTTCTACTACATTTTAGAATGGATTTTTCAAAAAGCTCAGAATATGTTCATTAACAAACTTTATATCATATAAACCTTATAAACCAAAGTAAGCCTAGAAGTAATTAAAATAAATTTATTATATTCATATTTTAAAAAGAAGTATGTTTTATTCAAGTTTACCTTTTCTGCAGATTAGAAATCAGTAAAACCTACATCTACAGCTCTTTCCATTAAATGTGGCTTCAAAGTTTCTACTTTACCATATTCCTTTTAATTAAAGTTAATAACTCATAAAATTAAAAATTTTTTTAAACAATAAATCTATTTACAAGAAGCTTAGGACGAAGATCAGTTAAACTCATTTCTTATCCTTCAGCAAAAAACACTTTTTATATAAATTCGAATTAGTGATTGGCAATTAGTTCATGTTATTCTATTTATTAAAGGTCTTCATATGTTTAAGCTTTAGATAAAGAATCCTTTATTATCTTAATTTGATCAATACAACGCTGAACTTCTTTTTTAATTTCACTTTCTGGGTCTTATTCTCTTTATTTTATAAAGATCATTACTTTCAACTTATCTGCAAATTTAAGCTAAATTAGACGTTTTGATTCTTCAAATTACTTCTACTTTTTCTTCTACTCGAAATTCATTTATAATTTAGGTTTAATTGCATTATTATTGTTATTTGGGTTAGAATTATTACCCTAAAAGCTGTTGTTGTTTTAATCATTTTTAAAAAATTTCTATTTAGGAGGCTCTTATCCATCTAAACTAGGTTTATTATGGGAAAAAGGTTTTGTCCCATTTGAATTTAAGTTATTGTTGTTATTCTTATTGACAAATGCAGGTTTAGGAGGAGCAGGACTCTTAGTAAAAGTAACAACAATTTATTCAATTTTGAAAGGCTTTTCTTTAGATTCAACAGCCTTTTTAGCAAAATCTTCCTTTTCAAATTTAATAGATGCAGTTGTATCGTCAATCTTATCATATGCAGATACAGCCCCAAATTTATGAGTGAAATGTTAGCTTAATTTAGCAACATTATTCAATTTTGGGGGAATATAGAATACATAAACAATATTTTTTGGGGTTTTATTCAAAGTGAGAGAAGGAGCTCCTGTGCCAGCTTATGATGTGGTAGGTTTACCAGTGGGTGGAGCAGGAGGGCCCATTCTGGGTGTAAAAAGATTAGGGAAAGGTTACATTAAATTCAAATTGCTAATGTTTGGTAAAGGAAAATTCATCATAGAGTTATTGGATAGGAGGTTTGGAACCATACCCGAATTTAAAAAGGTAGGAAGAGGTGCTTAATTTTAATTATTTTATCTTTTAATATTTCCATTGTTTAAGTTGGTGCTGTTATTCCTATCATTCATATTCTTCTTATCGTTTTTAAATCTATTATTATTATTATTGAATTTGTTTGGATACTTGCCGTTATTCTAGTTATTATTCTGATTTCTGTTATAAGATGAATCTTTATCATCTTTATTATTGCTATTCATTTAATCTCTTTTCCCACTATTGCTTGCATAACTATCCCTTCTGCTTTATCTTCTATTATTTTCTCTTCCTTCTGAGTCACTTAAGCTTTTATTTTCATTATCACTCTATAAATCAGATTAATGAATGCTAGGTCTTTTCTTATCTATTTTTACAATATTATTTTAAATTGAAAACAATACATTAATATTTAATTATTTTATTACAATTTCTCTTTCTCTTTCCTCTTCTATCATCATCATCGTCATCATCATCAGAATTGTCTGAATCACTTTAAGATAAAAAAATTTATAATTTAACAATTGTAAATATTTCAATTAGTGAAATCAAATAATTTATTTAGTAGGGGGTGAGCTTTTTATATAATTAATCTCTTAAATCGCTTATATAATTAGGAAAATTACTCTGAGTAGAATTTATTCTTGTATAAATTAGATTCTTGATCTTCATCCTTCTAGGTAGAATTATTATTATTACCATCATTACTATACACTAACTTTGAAATTTGCTCACTAATTTAATATGTGTCTAATTGATATAAAGAATAAAAAGTTAATATGAAAGTTATCTAGTATCATGTTTAAAATAACATTTAATTGTAATAAATTATTCTGTTTACTATCCTTTAAATACTCTTTCAATTCAGATTATAATTTGTCAAAAAGATTTTCTCTGTTTGAATAATTTGATCTTTCAAGCAAATCGAAAACATTACTTTCCACTTCCTTTTTCAATTCATCTCTCCTTTTTATAATAATTAAAAGTTTTACTAATGAAAATTAAGCATATTTTCATACTTTTGATGTGAAAGCTTCTAACTGATTATATTTCTAATCTACTCCTTTTGGGATTACTTTAATTGCATAATACAACAATTCTATCTAACTATCTATCTTCTTTCTTGATTTCCTTCGCTTGAACTTTTATTGATACGCGCTTGATCCAACTAATTTGTTTTATTTATTTTTATGATTTTTTATTGTTTTTAACTATTAAATCTTTTGTTATAACACATATATTTTTCTATTAATTTAGAAAATTGTGTATTACTTAATCAATAAATCAATCAATAGATCGATACTCCACTGCAGCTTTCTTTTATTCTTCTTTCTTTTTAATCTTTCACTTACTTAGAAAAAATTTATCTGATCGTAAAAAATATTTCTTACTTCAATTTGACCTAATTTTTTTCATATAACTCAGTATTCTGATTATGCTAATTTCTCTGACTAATAATTTTTTGACATAAAAAATTAATTTTATTTTTTATAATATATCTATCTAATTATCTATTTAGCTTACTTTAATTTATATGAGGTTATTAAAAACATTCTTTTTTAACTTGCAATATAAATTGTAAAAGATCATCAAAAATACTAATATAATTTAATTACTTAGGGGTTACCAAAAGTTTTTTCTTTTTATTAGTAAAAGATTTAGCTTTAAATCAAAATAGGATGATTAAACTAAAGTTTTATGGTAATTGAATATTATAATTATAAATTGATAATTAAAATAATTTATGTTTTAATATTATTAAATAACTCAAAAAATATCATTAAATATAAATATTTGATAGATTTAATTAATTATATTTTAACAAATCAATTTTTCTTAAATTTTTAGGAAGTTTAAATGATAATAAAAGCTTTATATTATTTTTATAGGCAAGAGATTTAAGAAATGAGACATTAAAATAGAAAATTACAAATTTATTTATACATTAATAATGGTTATTTAATTATTTGTTTGGATTTATTGTTAGCTTTTTAAAAGAATTTCTTTAAAGATTGTAATTAATATTATTTCTACACGTTAGATTTTCACAGCGAAGGATCCTTAAATTAATAATGGTTGTGAATACTAGGATCTTAAGCAAATAGCTCAGGATTTTAAGGGAGAGTGTTAAAAGAAGATGTGCTTGATGAAAAACTGAACCATTACCATCTATATAAATCTCTAAAGAATAGTCTTCTGAGAAATATAAAAATAACAACAGATATTAAGAAAAAGAAACTACCATAGACCATTAGTTTGTTCTTTTTATTCCTATTAAAACAAAAGGTTATTTCATCGTAAAAATACAAAATTTAGTATTTACCTTTTATCTAATTCCTTTATAAACAATTTTCCCTTCGTTATACTATGCTAATTAGCTAAAAATCAAATAAATATATTAATATTTAAGCTATTCTATAGATTTTTAATTTACTTGAATAAACTCCATCTATTCCTTTAAGCGCTTCTGTGCTTTAACCTATTTATTTATTATTGAATTTAGATAAATATTTTATAATTCCATTCATATAAATGAGTAACTAACCTATTTCTTGAGAAACCAAACTAAAATTATTCACATAATTATCCATTAGAGAAGCTGATTCTCTCAAATGATTATTGATACTCTTTAATGATTAAACTGAGAAGTTTTCTTCCTATTTAAATATTATTTTAAGTAATTCTAAGATTGGATTTTACAATTATGATAATCTAAATAAAGAAATCAAAGCCTACTCTCTCCTTAGCTCCTGCAAATAAATCCTACTTCAATCCTGTTATTATTATTAGAATACAGTTTTAATAAGAAGCCATATTTTATTTTAAGTTTTAATACTTTCATTCTTTTCCTTTGGTTTACTCATTCCACTCGATTTTCTTTAAATGATATTTCTATTTCTTCTACTACTTAATAGATTAATTACAAAATATTAATATTAATAGATTTTCAATCAAAATTTCTTTGCTTTCTAATATTATAATAATACAAATAGAAAAATTTTGTTTAAAGACTATCAACAAACTAACCAAAGGATATTCAAATTTTAGGAATTTAAAGAATATTTACCTCTTCATATTGTTAAATTTAATTAAAAAATATTAGTATTTGATTGAGTAATAATCATAAAATATAATAATAATATTAAAGTAAATAACATAATTTCTAATATTCAAGTTAATAATTAAAAATAAAATTATCTCTATAGGATCTACATAAAATTTTTACTATTAAAAGTTAGATTAAAAAATATTTTACTTAATATTAATGATTATTTAATGGTTTATATATTTAAATTTCTGATATAATCCAAAATATTAATTGAGAAAGGCTAAGTTTATTTATGTTTTAAATCCCCAAACTATATTTTTATTTAGCCAATTGTAAGCATTTTTTAAGTAATTATCATCATACTTAGATTATCAGATTGCAATTAAAAATATGTATAGTATATTAATTAATATTTAATAATTTATTAATATATGTAAGCTTTGTAAACATTTTAAGGACTAAATACTTATGATTGATAATATTATATTATATAGTTTTTCAAATATCCTTAGGTTGATAGTGCAGTCGGTTTTAGAAAAATTAAGAATTAAAGTGTCTTCTTACAAATAAAAATAAATATTGATTCATCAAAACTATGAAATAAGATTAAAATGAGATTATCTATTAATTAATATATCTATAATATAATAGTCAAATAAATCATCAACAGAAATAGTTTAGAATTTCTAATTAATTAATACAACTAAAATATATTTAACTTCTTATCTAATTAGATTTTCATTAATCCATATCTATTTATTAATCTAAAAATTATAATTTTGATATAAAACCAATATTAACTACTGTTTTAAAAATATAATTTATACATTTTAAGAATTCCTCATTGAAAATTTGATTTTAAATTTTTAGGAATTTAATTTTGAATTATTAGATAATAGATTTCTTTTCTTAAAGAGTCTCCAATTAGAAATTAATTAAGAAACCATAAAAAAATAAAAAAACCAAAATAGTAATTAAAGTTATGATGTCAAGATTAATTATTAATAGTCAAGTCAATGAGTTACTTCAAAATCAACAGCTGTCTATTCTAATCACTCATGGCGCTAAACTATTTTTATGGATTTTTATTTTAAAATATTCAGTTAAATAAAGCATCGAATACTTTTTTTATAATGTTAAGAAAAGGAAAATTTTATTCAAAATTGTTTATAAATAGAAGCAAATTTAGAAGACCTTAAAAAAATAAAGCCAAAAGAAGTATATTCTAATTTACTCAAATGATGATTCAGTATCAATTAGTCACTTTTACAAAAATTTTTGATCCATCATAATTACTGATAATTCAAAGAGTATTTTTATTTTAAAGTGTCTCAAAAACTATGATAAAATTTCATTTTTCACTTCACATTTTACATTTTTTTGAATTTTGCACTTTTTTGCATTTTTATGATATTTATATATTTATACAAATTTATTATAGCATCTCCAAATAAAATTAATTAAAAGAACCATAATTTTTTGTAATTAAGAGATTAATTAATATAAATAATTTATAGAAATTGTATTATTAATAGTCAAGTCAATGAGTTACTTCAATTGCAGATCATTTCGTCATTACTTACTTTACTCATGGCGCTAAACTATTTTTATATAATTATAAATGTATAAAAGATAAAATATAAATCTTCATCTAAAGAAAATATGTAGTTTTTAATATTTTAATTTTTTCAAATATTAGAAATTGTAAAATTTATACTATCTTTATTAATATATTGTAGTTAAAGAAAATAATATCTATTTTTTAATAAATTAACACTCTACAATTCATGTTTCCTCTTTTAGATTCCTCTCTCTCTTCTTAATATCTATCAACTCTTTAAACTATAACTTTCAACTTTTCACATAATTCTATAATCATTTTAATAATAGTTTCAAATATAAATTATTAGTATAAATACATCTGATCATTTAATGAAATATTAATAATTTAATAAAATGAATTATCAAATATAATTAAATTATAACCACCATTTACAGCTGCCTAAAATTTTTCTCTAAAATTATATCCTTACTTTTTTTAAAATAAATATTACTATTTTAACAGAATCCTTATCACCTTTATTAGTAGGGAAGTTCTTCAAAACAAAAGAAAATCTTATGATTTATAATTCAAAAAGACTTTTGGATAAAGGTTTAGATATCATTAGCATTTTAAACAAGTTGAAAGAAATGGAGAAAATGAAATACTTAATATTTAATAGTGAGCAGCTTACTTTATTTAACTATTTCCCAAAACCTATAGTTCCGACGAGTTTGAAAATCTGGGAATGATGTCATAATTGAAAAATAAAACCAATATTAATAAAGAAAGAAGATCAAAACAATTAGACAATAAGAGCCCTATTATATAAGAAGGAAAGATGAAAAAAAAAAATCAGGAACTTTTGGGATCATTCTCAATTAAAATAAAAACGAAATGAAAGAAATTTAAAAACTACATGAAGCTTATGAAAAGATATTATAATTGACAGAAAGATAGAGAGAGGTTGTTCAATTAATAATTAGTTTATTTATTTTTTGACTGATTGAATGTTTTTTTTAATAGAATAGATGAAAAACTAGTGAGCATGAAAGGCTAATAGATGAGGGATGTATTTCAAGAATCTTACAAGTAAAATAACATTAGATAAAGTGTAAATATCTTATCAGTTTGTACGTTTTTTATTAAAAATCTAAGGATTTCATTTGGTGGAGAGTAATTTGGAGGAAATAAACATGAAAAATATCCTAAATAATAAGTAATCACCGAATTTAAAGGTAATGAAGAAGATGAAGATATTTTGGATGAAAATAATAGAGAGAAAAATAAACTGCCACTAACTGAGGAGACTGAAACTAGATACAATACCTGTCTTTTTATAAATAATGATGAAAACCTTTTTACTAAATGATGAAATGAAAATAAGTTTGTATGAAATCCTCTATTAAATAATAAGATCTTTGAATAAAACTTTAAAAAAACATTTATATAACTATAATTTTTAACTAAAAATGATCAAAATAACAACAAATTAATAAAAATTGTTAATACATTATAACTTTATTTAAAACTATCAATCTTCCTTTGTATACTTCCTAAATTTTATAATATAGCTATTCTAATTGTATTTATATTTTACAACAAACTTCTTACTCATTACCAATACATTCTTTAAACCTTAGTAGGATGAGTTATAATTATCAAAAAAAAATAGGGGTTTATTTATCCTTTAATCACATTTTAAATTATCATATGCTTTATTTACTTTTGTTAATTATCTATTTTTGAGTAAAAGAAATAGAAATAAAAGAAATTCTAATTTTAAAAAGTGATTAATTTTTACTATAACTCTATAAATTCTAATTCTTTTTTAAATTCTCTTTGTTTTCTAAATAGAAAATAGTAAGAAGAAAAAATATAAATAATAGAATTGATGGGTTCGAATATGAAAAATAGCAGACACGTTTTGTTATTAAATTAGTGAATTGATTTGAATAAAAAGAAATAGACAAATGATTAAATTTAGGAGATTTTTAAATTTATAATGAAAAATTAAAAACTGTAAGAGGATATTTAGAAATTGACGATATATATTTTGACCTATTCTGATGAAATAATTAATATTTCTAAGTTTCATATGAAATGAATAATCTTCTAATCATTTTGTAATCAATCATCCAAATAAATTTATTTTTTGAATAGATTTCTTAAGTTTGAATAGATCAATAGTGTAAAGATGAAAATGGAGTAAGATAAAATTTTCATTTTTGTCAAAAAAGGAGATGGCAATTATGGGAATGCGAAAAAATTGTCCTTTTTTAATTAATTAAAATAAGTTTTTGAAATATTATTATTGTAAACCGTTTAGGAAACTCTAATAATTTCTATTCTCTTCATTAAATTTGATAGAATTTTAATTATTCATGGTTTCTGATAGATTCTTTTAAAAATATTAAAAAATGAGTAGATATTGATTAACCAAGTTACTAATTCTTTTATTTAAATTTGAATTTAAAAACTAACCTACCTAAATTAAACGAGATAACCCAATTATTTTTTAAGTATTTTTAAATTACAAAGTTATAAATAATCTTAATAATATTTTTAATAATATAATTTATTTAAAGTATTAAAAACAAAATCTTAAACAAACCCTAATTTCTAATCTAATCATAAATTTAATAACCTTTAAATTATTAATGCTAACCCATACTCTTGCCCTAATAATAAAAAATTTTTACCTTTGGAAAAGAGATCTTCGCGGTACGCTCTGCGAATTATTAATTCCAATGATATTCATATTCTTTCTATACATCTTTAAAGCTCAAGCAGATTTTGAAGATATAAATTAACAGAGCTATCTTAATCAAGCAATTCCTCTAACTTCTGGATGGGATTCCACTCTTATAAGTGGAGGCATTTTTAGTACAATAAAAGACTGTTCAGATCCTAAAATTGGTGGAAAAGTTGGTATTGCTCCAAAAATCCCTCTTACAGAATAACTGAAATCTATTCTTGAAAGTAAATTATTTTTAAATACAACTATTAATTAATATTTAATATTTTTATTGTAGATTATCCAGGTATATAAGTCGAATTTTTTGCAAGTAAGGAATCTTTTGAAGACCATATAGCTTCAAAGGATTATCCTTACAAATAACCTCCTCAAATTTGCTTTGGTATCCTCTTTGATTCTTGGACAAATGGGGATTATAATTATACTTTATCTTATAACTTGACTGAAACTTAAGATATACCTAGAACTATGAGAACAGATTATATTGATTTTGAATAGAACGACAAATTTGAGAAATATATCAACTCAGGTTTTACTAGAATTGTTAATTGGATTGATAATATAATTCTTCAAATGGAAAGTGGTAATAGTAATTTGTAAATAAAACCAAAGCTGGCCATAATGTAAACAGAATCATATTAAAAAACAAATTTATTTACTTATGCAGGGAATTTCATGAATATTTTCATAATAATTCCTTTGATAGTACCTTTCTTAAGAATGTCCTCTAGAATCCTCAATGAAAAAGAAAGACGTATTAGAGAAGGTATGATGATGATGGGATTAGGTAAAATTCCTTTCTACATAAGTTGGATTATCAGCTATCTTGCAATTTATGCTTTAGTTTCGTTCCTCGTTTGCGTCACTCTCAAAATCTACTTCTTCACAGATATTGATCTTACTGTTATTTTTACACTTCATTTTTGTTTCTGCGCTTGTCTTCTTGCCTAAAGCCTCTTTATTACAGTATTCTTTCATAAATAGAGAACTGGAATTATAGGAGCTAGCTTCCTCTTTCTCTTTTAATTCATTTAATCATTTGGTTAAGGAGACTAAGAAGTAATATATTATAAATTTAAGTTTATTTAATAAATATTTTTCAATTTTTAAAAATTATTTAAAATAAATTTAGACTAAAACAAGCGATTAATACAGAGGTCAATCTATAATTGTTTTTAATGCTATTTCATAAGCTATGAAATTACTTGTAATTTTTTAATCTAGAGATGAAAATGTTACCATGGATATGCTTGGTTAAACATGCAACAGATCTATGCTAATTTATTCAGTCAATTCTAGTTGGATTAGCTGTGTAGTCTATTTTTGTCTCTTCTTATACTTTGACTAAGTTGTATCAAACGAATTTGGATAAAGAAAACATTGGTTATTCTTTGTTGGCTGTAAATTGAGTGCTGGTGTCACTAAATAAGGCACTCTCATCCAAAACTAAGAAAGCGATGAAACAATTTCTATTGAAAATGTTGACAATAGTTTGAAGAAATAGGAAGCTGAAAATAAAGTAATTTATATCTTTTATTTTTTAAATACATGTATTTTAATCATGCTCTTTTCTAGACTATAAAAATAGAAGGACTTGTCAAACAATTCAAAACTGAAGGAGTATTAAAAACTGCAGTTAATTAATTAAATCTTTAATTGTACAGTGGATAAGTATTTTCCTTCTTAGGCCACAACGGTGCTGGCAAATCGACAACAATCTCTATGTTAACTGGTATGATTCCTCCTACTTCAGGTACTGCTTACATTAAAGGTTTTGATATTCGTAATGATATGAGCAAAATTAGATCTATCCTAGGTGTTTGCCCTTAACATGATATCTTGTTTGATTCTTTAACTGTAAAAGAACATCTTTACTTGTTTGCAGTCTTGAAGGGAATGTCTTTCTCTGATATACCTGCAGCAGTTAATAAAATTATTAAAGATGTAGATTTAGTTGAAAAAACAAATTCTTTAAGCAGCAGTTTATCTGGAGGCTAAAAAAGAAAGTTATCTGTGGGTATTGCTTTTATAGGTAATAAATAAATTATTTATTAAATAGATTTATTGATAGTTTTTATTAATTTATAGGTGAAAGTGAGGTAATTTTACTTGATGAACCTACTTCTGGTATGGATGTCTAAGCTCGTAGACATGTTTGGGAAATGGTGAAGAATTACAAGCAATCTAAAATTATTATTTTAACCACTCACTTTATGGATGAGGCTGATTATCTTGGTGATAGAATAGGTATTATCTCTGATGGATAAATCAAATGTGTTGGATCTAATGTATTCTTAAAAGAAAGATTTGGCAATGGTTACAATTTTACTTTTGTTAAAGAGTAAAACAACACTCCTTCTGAACCTATTATTAATTTCCTATATCACCATATCCCTGGATGTGCTTTGATTAGCGATTACTCAGCTGAAATTGCTTTCTAAATTCCTTATAAGTATATTCCTTAATTTGAAAATTTCTTTAGTAAAATAGAGAAGCACAAGAGTTAATTGAAGATTAGATCATATGGTGTTTCAATCACTACTCTAGAAGAGGTGTTCTTAAAAGTTGCAAGTATGAATGATAATCATATTGTTTAACCTAAGAGATTAAAATCCTCTATTCAACAAGGGTAATATGTAAATGTAGAAAATAATTAAAAGGAAAACGAAGATCAAAAATCTATTGAAAGAATTAGAGATCCTACCACTCTTTTCTTTGTTCATACTTGGGCACTCATTAAAAAGAGATTGCATTATTTCCGTAGAGATAAGAAAGGATTGTGCTGTGAAATAATTCTTCCAATTATTTTAATTACTTTCGGTTTTTTCTCAGCTTATTCAACAGATCTCTAAGATTACACCTCCTACAACCTAAGCCCCGATATTTTCTTCGAAGAAACCCCTAAGGTCTATTATGGTAGTTCCTAAGATGTATCCACTTACCAAAGCATTATAAATAAATTGTAACCATTCTCAGGTACTTCATACACTTTAATAGATGATGTTTCTAACGTTTAATAATTCGACAATGAGCTCTTTAAAAGAAAAACTACAGAAGTCAAATTTGGTTATTATTTAGAAAGTACTGCACCAAATACATTTGAATATACTGCCTTGGTCAATACTGTTAGTCTTGATGGAATCCCTATGTCTATTCATCTCTTAAACAATGCCATCATTAATTAAGTTACTAATAAGAAGATCTCCATTGAAATCACTAACAAGCCACTCAGACTTACCTAAGGCACAAAAGTGTAATGATTTTTTTTAAATTATTATATAATTTAGTTTATTGTTTTTTATCAAAAATATTAATCTAATCTTTTTTATTTAATTTAATTTAGCTTTGTCGGTTTGGGATAAGGTGTTAATATTGCTTTGTTTTTCTCAATGGGTATCTCTTTCATCCCTGCTAGTATTATTTCCTATATAGTAAGAGAAAGAGCTGAGCATGTTAAACACTAGTAAGTGGTTAGTGGTGTTTCTCTTAAAGCTTATTGGGCATCTAATTTCATTATTGACTTCATTAAATTTATTATTCCAACAGTCTCAAGTTCTTTCTTAGCATATGCTTTCCAAATTACCTCCATAACGAATGATGGAAATTTTGAATACTTTGTAATACTCTTTATTTTCTACGGGTTGTGCTTACTTCCCTTTGTATACTTATTCTCTTTCTTGCATTCAGATTATGGTAATGCTCAAATCATTCAATTCTTCTTACATTTTATGTTTGGAGGTATTGGAGCTGTAATATTTACTATTCTTCGCTTCTTTGATTCTACTCGCTCAATAGCTTTGTAGCTTGCATGGGTTCTAAGAATTTTCCCAAGTTATGCAGTTTATGATGGTCTTACCAATCTTACAGGCAGAAGATTAACTCAATATTAAGAAAATCTTGATGAATTACCTGCATAGACTGACTTTTTAGTTATGGGTGGTGATCTAATGTACTTGATTCTATCATTCTTTTTCTATAGTGGTATTCTAATTTGTGTTGAAGTGTATAGAAACAGAAAATCTGTCTTTGGTAACAGTCTTGAAAGCAAATATCCTCATATAAAACCTTCTAAAATTGATTCTGATGTTGGTGAAGAAATGAAATCACTTTAAGACAGTAATCCTAGTAACTATACAGTTCTTGTTAGGAATTTGAGAAAAGTTTTTCCTCCTACAGGTGGATCTTCTAAAGAATAGCCTAAAATAGCAGTTGATAATTTGAACTTTGGTGTAAAAACTGGTGATGTTTTCTGCTTCTTGGGAGTTAACGGTGCAGGTAAGACAACTACTATGCGTATGCTTACAGGTGAAGAAACAATCGGATCTGGAGAAGCTTACATTCAAGGTCACAAAATCCCTGAAGAAATAGGTGAAGCTCAATAGTTTATTGGATATTGCCCTCAGTTTGATGCTCTTTTGGATAATTTAACTGCAAGAGAACATTTAGAATTATTTGCTGCCATTAAGGGTATTCCTTCAAATTTAAGAGAATTTGTAGTAAGTGAAAAACTAGATGAGTTAAATTTAAGAAAATTTGAAAATGTTGTTGCTAGAACTTACTCTGGTGGTAACAAAAGAAAGTTAAGTGTTGCAATCGCTATGCTTGGTAATCCTCCTATAGCGTTTTTAGATGAACCTTCTACAGGTATGGATCCTGGTAATCGTCGTTTTATGTGGAATGTTATTAGTGATATAACTACTAATAGAAAGAAAACATCAATTATTTTAACAACTCACTCCATGGAAGAAGCTGAAGCTCTTGGTACTAAAGTTGGCATTGTCGTTGGTGGTAATTTCTAATGTATGGGTAGTATTTAACACTTAAAAAGTAAATTTGGAAAGGGTTATGAAGTATCTCTTAAGACAATTATTCCCAGTATAGAATAACTCTCTTAAATGGTTAGTGAATTGAATATCAATACTAGGGTAAATAAATAAAATCTTTAACAAATATTGGCAACTATTAAACATGAGTAATTTATAGAGGAAATTTCTGAAAATGGATTTGCCTCCTCAGTTTACTATTAATTGAACTCTAAAAAATAAAATGAAGTAGAACTTTCTCTAATCCTTGAATCTATTTATAATTTCCGATTGTAATAAAATATTAAGAAATTTTTTGAATAAAATTTCGAAGATCATGAGATTCTTGAGTACCTTAACAACTATTTGAAAATAAGAGTTTAATGCTAATAAACTCTTGGATACTTATTTGGAATTATGAATCAATCTCAATACCTTCTACAAATATCTTCTTATACAATTTGTTAGACTTCTCTTGAATAAATTTTCCATGACATAGCTAATTCAAAAAATGTTCCTTCAAGATCAAACTCTTCTGATAGTTTTGTGTCTGGATAAAAGAAAAATATTTATTATGCAGCCGTAGAATCCATCAATATATAGTAAAATCATCAAATTTGAAATTAATTAGAACTGAATTATATTGCTCAAAACCCTTATTAACCAGTTGAAATAAAGGATATTTAAATTAGACCATATAATTTAAAGGGAAGAGTGAATATTAAATATGAAAATTCATAAAATAAGTCTGATTGAAATTCACTTTTTGCCTAAAAATTAGAAGAAAAATAAAAAATATTAAAAAGAATCTAGTGAATTTTATTTAAGTTTTACTTAATTTATATTTTATCAAATAAAATATTTCTTTTTAGTAAAATAAAAACTTTCTGATTTATCTTTTTAATTTATATTTATCATAGATTAATAAATAAATGATTCTTGAATTGAATCAATAAATTGATAGATTAAGATCAGTGTATGAATTCATTTTTTAGAAATTCAAAATATTTTTTAATAGGCTGCTAATTTCATATCAGTAGGGTATTTATTTTATTTGGATTAAATTACAAAACTTTTCAATTAATATGAATCAAGAATTTATTAAAATCTAATACTAAAAATTTTTACGTCTTATACCCTATTAAATTAATAACTAAATATTTAAAAGTGTTTCTAAAATAAAAATATAATTATATTTTTTGTACATAAATTTAATAAAAATTCATTTTAAATAATAATTTTAAGATTAATGATCAGTATTCAATCAAGTCAATGTGTTATTTCTAATTCATAAAAATAATAAAACTTTTAAATACAAAAATAATAAAATAACTCTTAATACTATGACACTTAACTATTTTTAATTAATTATTTTATTTTTTAAAGTGTCTATAAAATATATTTTTATAAATTCAGAAACCCATAGACACACAAATTTAACAAAAATTCATTTTAAATAGTAATCTGAACATTAATTATCAATAGTCAATCAAGCCAATGAGTTACTTCAAAAATAATTATTCCATTATAAAAAACTATCACTAAAAAACAAAAAACAAAAAACAAAAACAAAAACAAAAACAAAAAATCAAACCAACAACACTCTAAACTTATGGCGCTAAACTATTTTTATTTAATTATTTTCCTTTTTAAAGTGTATATAAAATATATTTTTACAAACTCATAGCACTAAAGTATTTTTATTTCATTATTTTCCTTTTTAAAGTGGCTATAAAATATATTTTTGTAAATTAAGAAACCCATAGTCACACAAATTTAACAAAAATTCATTTTAAATAATATATTAAACATTAATTATTAATAGTCAATCAAGCCAATGAGTTACTTCAAAAATAATTATTCCAATATAAAAAACTATCACTAAAAAACAAAAAACAAAAAATCAAAATCAAACTAACAACACTCTAAACTCATGGCGCTAAACTATTTTTATTTAATTATTTTA
>JH651227.1:1779153-1815025 GCA_000260095.1 Tetrahymena borealis
TTTGGGCATACATCTATGATTTATTTAGCTTAATTAAGTAATTTCTAAGTGATATGGATTAAATATATAATATAGAAATGATTTTATCATTTAGTAGCTAAAAGAAATAACAAATATGATAATATATATATGAATTAAAATATTATTTGAATTTAATATAATAATTGGTTAATTTAATAATAGATGTTTAATAATGTTTATTTCTTATCATCAATCTTCATTTTCTTTCAAATCAAATCAACTTTAGCTCATATTTTATGATAGTGTAAATTTGGAAGTATCCATATTATTTTTCTTATTTTTAAAATATTAAATTAAAAAAATAAAATTGCAGCTTAAAATAATTACTTCTATGACTTTTTTAATATTGGTTAATCCACCCATTAATAGTTCTAGTACTTTTCTTCTCTTGTTGATTTCATACTACGATATATTATTGAATCTAATAAACTTTGTATTTTAATCTATTTTTGCCATTTTATTATCAATCTTTGTTTATCTAATATCTTCTATATCTTCAAGAACACTCTTTACTTTCTAAATATTAGGTATACTATCACAGCAGCTATAATATAAACAAATAATAGGAATTAAATCCAAAGATATTCCTTTCAACAATTAATTTCAATATTTACGATTTAATTAATATATGTGCTATCTCAAAAAACTAATAAGGTAAATTTTATAGATCTTCATTTGATTTTTCATTATCAAATACTGCAGTTAAAATTTATTCATTTAGCCAATCGGGAGGTACTATTCTACATTTATTACTTCTTTTCAAATGAATAGCTAACCAAAGTGGAACCTATAATAAATTAAAAGGATTTAGGATACTTTAAAGTTATTTTACGTCTAGTAAAAATATAAGTTACCTTTGCAGGAATATTTGGCTTAAATGGACCAAAATCGCCCTATTTATTAAAAAAATAATTAAATCATTATGAAGTTTATTGATTTTAATATTAAAGAAATTGAATACCAAATTACCTAAATCAAATTATATTTTCTTTCTTCAGTATAGCTTGGTAAAATAGTTGTGAGATTTATCTATTTAGTCAAGAAATCTATTTCATTGACAGTCAATTAATCATATTCCATCTTTCTTTTCCTAAAATTCTTCTATAATTTGTTAGTGTTTAATATGGTTAAATCGTATTTAAATATCAATCAATTTCTTTAATAACTTAATAATAATTTGATTTTGGTAATAAAGAATATATAATTGTAATTTATATCCAAAAATCATGATTAAATTATTTTGATAATTGATTTTGATTTTGCGCTAAAATTTCGGCGGGCTTACTTACTTTTCAATAGTATTTCTATTATTAGCCAATCAATTATTTTTTAAAATAAATAGTATTTTTAAAAGAACATAAAAAAATCCTAATTGCTTATTTCGAATCTAGTTAGAATATCAGAAATTTAGATTTTCTTTAATAGAAATATAAACAATAAGTAATGGATGGAGTGGTTTACATAATTATGTTAAACTATTTATGAATAATCTAAGAAAGAAAGATATGAAATGAGAGAGATATTTAAAATGAAAATTAGATTTATTATCGATTTTTATTGATATAAATATTTTAAAGTTTTGGCTTGATTCTATTTCTATTTTTAATTATATCTTTTTTATACAATAGAATTAATATTGTATTCAGCTCCTATGATTAACTCAAGATATACAGTAGGAAGAAAGATAATAAGTAAAAGAAGCAAGCAAGTATGTTATTATGTAAGCAGGATAGGTTTAAGGTAGGTAGACTTTATTTTAAATTATTATAATGGATTAAGATGTTTGTTCTATTTTTTATTTATATTTGTTATTATATCACATTAAAACTATTTTTTATCTATTAGAGTTTTGATTCTTCAGCTTCATTTCTGTTCAAAAAATTGTGCAAGCATTGCAACAAGGTTAATTCTTTTCTTGCTATTCAAGCTTAATGTCATGGCTACCTACTCCTTCTTCCTTTTTTTCAACAGAATCAGCTACAACTGTACTATTTTCTTCTTTTATAGGTGCAGCAACTGTATTTTTCTAGCTTTTCTTTAATGCTTATTCATCCTTATCTTGTGTCAACTATCTTACTGATGATTCCTTTATAGCCTAAGAGTTTTCATTTACAACTGAGGCTGTTACTTGCTATGACTTTTATAATTTTTCGGTCTAAGTTGTTTGCTATTTATCAAGTTTTTTATCTGTGTCGTTATAAGGTATTTTAAAGCGTTTAAAATAATATTTATAACATTAATCAACTATTGTAATTAAAAATTTAGAGTTAGAATCAGAAAGGAGAATTTTTTATAATCAAAGAGCTCTATGTTTCATTTTGAACATAAAAAAGGTAAAATACCCTTTATATCTAACTTGTTTAGTAAATATTAAAAATTCCTTTGTAATATTTTCTGAGTTATGCATTTATTGTTAAATATTCAATTTCAAAATAGCATTTTTCTCTTGTCTATTATTTTAATTCAATTTGATTATAGAAAAAAAAAGTTTACTGAGATTTTTGGCGTTTTCATAATTGTATTAGTCGCTAAAATCGGGATATTTTTTATAGAAATATCTTAATAGAGCAGTCATTTCAGTTAGTATAAAAAGTGAGTCTTTGTATATTTTAATTTTATCTTCTTCTAAAAATGGAAATTTAGTTTTCCCATCTTTTTCTTCTATTCTTTCGCGGATAAATATTTGCAATTCATTCGAAATTTTGTCTACAATGATTGGATTGAGATAGCTATTGAATTTATTAAATAAATTAATGATGAAAAAACTTAATTTATTAAATAAGAGTTACCCTAAGGCTCCCTTAATACTATGAGCTCCGTTTTTTAAAGCGCCATAATCTTCATTTAGAATACCTTCATATATCCTTTAGTAATCCTTTTAGAATTACAATGTTCTATACTGATCTACAAACATGTTGAACATTTCTTCAGTTTGCTACTCGATACCCTTTTATACATCGATGGGAATATAGCTCTCATCAAATGCTTTAAAATAATCTATCATGCAATTCCTAAAAATTAATGTTTTTCAATTCTAAATATTCTCAATCCTTGCTTTTAATTCTATCAATAATGTGACTTTAGTATCTTATAAGTAACAATTAAATTTTATTTTATTTGTTTGTCTTTGACTTTTAATTATTCCTTATTCTTAATAATTTTCGTGCTATTATTATATTGACCTTAGTGTTGATTGGCTCTACCTATGTCTTTACAATTCTTTATAATCCGTTTACCTTCTACTACTGATTATTTGCTTATATTTGAGTTCTTACTTCGTTTGATTTTCTTCTCCTAAAATAATCAATTGAAAAATACAATTTTAGTGGTAGATTTAAGCTTATTAAATTGCTTTCCTTGAAGTTGAAAGCTAAAAAGTAAATGTTTAGCTTCATAAAACCTATATTTTGATCTAAATTAATTATTTAATATATCGCCTATTTTAAAATGCTATTGAACAGTATGGTTAATATTTTCTATCAAATTGATACTTGCTAAAATTATTAGAAATAATCCAAGAGCTGATATAACATAAATTTATTTAATATATTCATTCTAAACCTCAATGAAAATCAATAAAGCCAATTTATAAACTAATGGAGAATTTATGTTAATATTTACAATAAAATAATTAGAAAATTGCTGATGATATCTTCAGAAAAAAATATAATTTAATCAAAGTTTATTACTAATTTATTCGTCAATATTATTTTAACTATTTTTTTAAAATCTAAAAAAATATTTTGTTTGCTTAATATAGTATATCTTCTTACAAAATTCTACAATTATTAAAAATAACTAGATAAATTATTTATTAAGTTATTTTTGAATTATTTTCTAAATTTAATTATAAAAATTATTTAGATTTGTAACAAAAATTAACATTATTTTTATTTATATTAATTTATCCTTTATGAAAATATTTATGAAATGTAAAACTTTATGATTTAAGCAAATTAATATTAAATTTAATATTATTAATTTTTTGTTTTACCCTACCTAAATGATACATTAAGTAATAGCATAAATGTATCTTTTGAGATATCAGTGTCTTTGAATTCAAACATGATCCTAAAACCTTTACTGGAAAAACTCGTCTTAGAGGTCATTTAATTAATTAGAATGGCAAAAAATATTCGTTAAAATGTAATGGATTTATTTCTTACAATATTATTTCACGAAAAAGAATTTCAGATTGCTTTAACAAATAATTTGAAAAAATTATTAGATAAAAGCAAATAATTGGAATTAATTGCAAATTTTGGTATTAGGAATAACAATAATGAGCAGTAAAGTAAGCAACATAGAAAATAACTACACTTCT
This sequence comes from Tetrahymena borealis, assembly GCA_000260095.1. NCBI lineage: Eukaryota > Ciliophora > Oligohymenophorea > Hymenostomatida > Tetrahymenidae > Tetrahymena > Tetrahymena borealis. The sequence goes on from JH651227.1 coordinate 1,783,499, forward strand.
AACAACAATATAGTTAGTGAATAAAGCAAGCCAGCTTAGACACAGTCTTAATTCTCTTCTATAAGACCTTATTAAAAGTTAAATAGAAACTAGCATTTAAGATAGCAAAGCGATTTAGTTCAATTTGAATCACCACCTGCATTTACAGAATATTCACATAAAACTGCTGGAATAGTAATAGCTATTTAGCAATCATTTTTTATCATTAATAGATCATTTCAAAAAAGGATTTAAATAAATGAAAATATTTTTTAATGAATAGTCTCCCTTCAATTAAAATGGATAAAATGAAAAAAAAACTGTACAATTGAATTTAAATGATGAAGTATTATAGGACTTGAGTAATCAATCATATAACAAGGTAATATACTAATTAATTGCGCAAAATACATTTAATTTATGAGGACTAATTCTAAATGCATTTTCTAATAAAAAATAATAGACATTAAAATATACTCCTTAAACTGCTCCATCAAGCCCTATTAAGCCGATATTAGTTAAAAAGAATGCTCCTAAAAGATCAATTGTTTAATTTAATGTCACAATGAATAAACTTGAAGGTATGCTTTATTGTTGATTTATTCCAATTAAACATAGTAAAGGATTTAAGAATTTCAATCAAACTAAAATAAATTTAAATACAAATAGAGAAAGATATTCCTAATGAGTAGGATTTATCTGATGTCCATTTTTCGATTGCTTCTCAATAAGATTTAGAATAAGAGAATTGTAATTCTAGTCGTATGTATCCAGAAAGTGCTCACCATAAAAAATCAGCTTAGGAAACTGTAGATGATAGTTTATTTTTGTTAAGAGAAGAAATGAGACCTCCTTAAGTTAAACCTATAGTAATACCTCCTCTAATGGAAAGGGTCCCTAACAAGTCCACATTAGAGAAAATAGCAGAAACAAAAGACAAACGTATTTATTTTTAGCAAAATAAAAATTATTGAATATTCAAATTATTATCTAATATTTAGCTTTTTAAATGACATGCGATTCTTATAGAAATAATAAGATATCTCCAAGAATAACAGGAGAATAGAATGATACTCAATTGGATGATTTAATGCTATTAGAAACATACTCTTCAGATAATAGATAGATAAAATAATTGGATTTCTAAAATAGATTTCAACCAACTTCAATTAGTAGTATTAGAGAAAAGGATAATTATCGTTAGGAGCAAGAGAAAAAGAGTAGCTTAAATAATATTAGCATGACTGCTAAAAATAATACAAGCTAAATGATTTAAAATTATAGTTCTGATGAAATTTAATATAAACTCAATTACAGTTCGAGATATTTACCTAGTTCTAAGGGTGAAATAAATGAGGGTAAGCAGTACTAAGCAAATAGTTAATTAGATTTGGAAACAAAGAAAAAAATAGAATAAAACACCCCAAAATTTAATAGAAATACAACTCGTGACAGCGGTCATGGAGGAGTGACAAATCCCCATAATAGATAAGCAATCCTACCTCTAACTCAAGAATTCAAATATAATAATCTTAATAACTAGAATGATCAAATTGAAGAAAACTATACTTATAATCCGAATCAATAAACATTATCAAATTACCGCTCTCCTCCACCTAAATTAGCGATTGAGTAGATATTGAAAGATGATACCTATTCTATACAGAATTAACTTAATAACTAGAACAATCTACCTTCTAATAGAAGTCATAGAGCATCTAACCACAATGATCTTACACTTGATGATCTAGATGAAATGAGATAATTTTAAGTAGAAGCTTACAACAGATTTTTAACTAATCCAGCTCAAAACAGTGGAAGTTAAAAGAATATAATAGATTCATGTCGTAAATAAGATTTCTCTACTAATTTATTAGGTAATACTAACATTGAGAATAAAAGTTAATTCTAAAATCCTAGTAGTAATATGAGTATGAACTATAATACCAGTGGTGTCAGTAGATACTAATAATAAGATTAAAAATAAATGAATGAGGTTTAATCATTTCTTCCTTTAAATATGGATTCACAATCCACCTATTCAGCAAATATGCAAAAATACTGTGATAATGATAACTTAAGTATGATGAAGTAATAATAAAAGTAATAAGATTTTGTTAACTGCTCTCCTGTAAAAGCTAATCAAAGTAATCTCCAATTCATTCATGAAAGGCTAGCAAGATAAAAAGAAGTAGTCATGAATAATGCCAATTTCCATATTGGAAATTCTGGTAATTTAAAACACAAAAGCGAAAGAATGTCCCCCTTAAAAATGGATAATACCTCATTATTAAATTAAAATTCCAAATCTAATAATATGGGATCATCGACGGCTTTCTCTCCTTAAAGATAGAGAACTCCTAAATTGAGCCCAAGAGATAACTAACCATATCTTACTAAGCAATTTAATCAAAGAAATTCTAGATCTCAAACACCAAACTCCTAACTGAAAAAGTGGAAAGATTCTATGAGTTCTATTGGAGGAGATGCTTCAATTGGTGCGATAAAGAATGTTCCTCATTAGAGTTCTGCTAAATAAAAAATGTAAAGTAGTAGGGAGTCTTCAGCAAATAGGGACTTGATTGAAAAACTATTAAAAAAAACTCCTACTAGTTCTATCCCATAATAAAATAATGAAGAAACTGATTTAATAATTCCTATTTCAGATTTAGTTATAGAAGAGGAATCTACAAAGAACTAAAGGAATAGATAAAACACAGATTTAGTTATTAATGAAACTACTCCTAATTCTAAAATGCAATAAATTTTATATGGTCGTAATAAAGAAATAATCACCCCAAAATCTTAAATAGCTACTCCTACCAGTAAAACTGCAAATAACACTCCTAAAAACAAAATAAATTATTTAGATGATATCAATAATCTGTCTTACCGTTCCCCCAAAAATGCTGAATAAAAAATATAGACAAAGCAAGCAGCTACCGCTTTAATGCTAAATGATAAAGTAACTAAGCGTTAGCCATCTCCTATGAATAAAAATAATGAATCTAAAATACCTTTCCTAACTAACAAGACTCCCACATCAAAGAATTCTTCTCCAATGAATAAAAAAAATTAAAAAAAAGCTAACTCTCCTTAAACACCTTCATATTTAAAGAATGATAATTCTATAAATATAGGTAATTAATCTTCACCTAGAAATTATAATAGCTTAATTCAATAAATATCTCCCAGAAATGGCTAGAAATCTCCAAGATCTTAATAACTGTCTCCTAATAATTAAAATAGATAAGATCCTGAAAAGCAATTTAATGATATTCACAGACAGATGGATGATACAAAAATATAGAATAAAATAAATATGATCAAATAATAATTGTAAACAATAAATAAATAAAATAACTAAATCCTTTAATAACAAGAAAATATTACTCAAATCCAGTAACAACCTATAAGTTCCTATAGCTCTACTTATAATCCTCAATCCAGTTAATAGGAATTTAATAAATTCCAAACACCCTAACAATATCATAATTACTACCCTTCAAGTAGTCCAATCAATAACTCAAATAACGTTGTTACCACTACAGTGACTACAGTCCATACTTATAAAAAGAATTCTCCTCAAAAATCTATAAATGGGATTGATTATTCTCCAATGAATTCAAAATATACTGATCTTGAATTGCCTCCTACTACTACAGTTGCTTATGTTAATACAACCATATCACCCTTAAACGATACATTTAAATACTAATAGATGGGTGGTTATAATGCTTTTCCCCTTCCTGGATAACCAAAGGAGAGCGATTTCCTTATTCCTTTCAACAATAAGAAGTCAGATGTAAATTTTTTAACTATTTTTACTTTTTAATAATTATATGAATAATTCAATAAAACAGCTTTAATTGAAAGAAGAAGAAACTGTTAAAAGAGCATCAAATAATACTCCCAAATAAAATAATCCTAAAACCTCTCCTAGAAATAATTATCTAAATCCTTTATAGAAGGATCCATCTCCCTTGAATCCTTTAAAATAAGATACTTAAAGTTATAATAATTATTAAAACTAAACAGTATAACCTTCTCCTAGGAATACTTAAAATAATTAACAACTGTTTAAATAAGAATACTCTTAACCTAATTATTTTGCCTCTTCTCCTAAAAGAGATGATGTAGTAGAAACAACAAAAGCTGCAAGAAATGCTGTCAATAAAGTAAATTAAATCACATCACCTCCTGGTTTTGATGTAGTTTAGTTTGATAGTAAGCAAGATATATAATCTCCTGATGTAAATTTTTAATTAAATTATAAAATAATATTTAATTTGTATATAATTAAATAGCTTAGTATTGGTTTTGAGTATTTAAGGAATTAATAATAAAAAGGAAATAATCTATTTTAAAATTACACAACTAATAATTCTCCTTAAAGAAGAAACGAAGAAAACTAGAATCCACACTTTGCTCAAGACGATACAGCACTAGATTAAAATTAAAACTCTAGCAAACCTCTCTCTGATTATTTTGTCACAAGAAAAGCTCACATAGCCAAAAGATTAGAAGATAAATAAGAATAAATTAGAGTAAAATTAAACTATTGCTTTATTTTTTTTTTCTTCATATAAAATAAAATAAATCCTTTTTATTTACTTTAATTTATCAAAGAATTAAAGAATAACCCTATTAAAATTAAAACTACTAAAATAATATTAAAAGATTTATATTTTTTAAAATTAGCTTTTATTATTTGATATTTTTTAAAATAAAATAGGAGAAATAAAAATAAAAGAGTAGTAATACTTCTTTATCAAAAGAAAGATCAAAGGCAAATATTTTAGAAAAAAGAAAATAAGTTTAGTAACAATACACTAAGTAGAATTCTTCAAGCAGCAACATAATGAATATAACTGAAACTAATAGTTTCTTCTTTGATACAAATTTAGTTCAATAGTAATAGTAATAAAACTAAAATAGTAATAACCGTGCACGTTCAATTTCTCCAATCAATTCAAAAAAGAATTTAAAGTAATTAAAATCATTAAATTATTTATTAAATTTAAAATTTATTAATATTAAACTAGCTCTAAAAAAAATTTAAATCTAAATGATGCTTCTTCAGTAAGTATTTACAGTTAAAAAAATTCTCCTTATCCAATCAATAAGACTCCTAGTAGTGCTAATTTGGGGAACATTGCACTTATTGATAGATTAGTAAAAGGAGAGAAGATTAAAGTAGATTTATTTATAAATATTTATTTCTTTTAGAGTAATTATCTAAATAAAAATAGATGTCAGAAAAGGAGATGAGAGATTTAAGTAAAAGAAGGTATGAGAACCTTCCTGATATAAAGAAGAAGAAAGAAGATTAATAGAAAAACGCATCTAAATTAATAGAATATAAGAAAAGACATGAGAAAATGAAATAGTTAGATGAGGTAAATTAATAATGAATTAATATTGAGATTTTTCTTAAAAGTATTTCAAAAATATTAAGGTATGGAGATAGAAAAATAAAAGTTTTGTTTAGAGCTGAATGTTTAAAACTAAATTTGTAAATACTATTATAATTAAAAATAAATAAGAAATATATTTTCTTAATTATCTAGAAAGATTGAAATTTAATATTAATTTGTAAAATTTATCTATCTTTTTAATTGAATCATCTTAATAATAGAATATTTCCTCATTTATTAAAATAAAAAGTCTTTTTTTGTCATTAAAATTCCGATTAAATATATATCTGAAATTAAAATAGGTTATTAAGCTGTTGCAATATATTAAATAAATAGTAATTCATTTAAATTTGAATAAAGAAAGATAATGAAATAATATAATTGAAATTTAATGTATGTATTATTTCGATAAAGAACTATCTAAATACCAGTAATAAATGTATCGCACAGCTTTTCTGAATTTAAAAAGTAATTTAAATCAACGTTCTAAAACATAAGAAATTTAAGATTGTATTCCAAATGAATAGGATAATTAATTAAAAAATTCAATTTTTGATCTTACAAATACAAAAACAAATATTAATTAATCTTCATGACTGAGAGGTAAAAGCTTTAAACTATACCTGAAAACTATAGCCCTACTTCAAGCCATTATATGTATACTAGTGAGCAGTTTTCTCCTCCATTTGACCGCTAAGGAACTAGAGAAAGTTAGATTCTTGGCGAGAGAATAATAGATAATAATATGCCATAATTTGGTTGTAACTCTCCCATATAAAGCTAATCATACTATCCTTTGCAATAGTAATTAACCTTATAAGATTTGAAATAAAGTAAAGTGCATAACAATCAAAACAATTCAGGCATGAATCAAATCAAGAATTTTGAAAATAACCAATACATGAAAGAGAATGAAATCTTAAAATAGAAGATAAATGAAATTAAGGACATGTAATAAAGAAAGCGCACTAGTAGTACAGTTTAGGAATTAAAGCAAAATGAAAATATCTTAGATTAATACAAGGTTCTTGCAATAAATTATAATAATGCTTAGCATAAACTAGTAGAATTAGAAAAATCTTGCAAAGTTAAATCAGAAACTGTAAATAAATAGAAAGAATAAATCATTGTAATTATTACTTTTTAAATTAAGTTCTTTAAGTTTCATTTTTATTCAGAATATACACTTTTTCATCTTAAAATTCCAATATGTCTTTCTAATTTTAAATAATATTTACAATTTTGTTAATAAAGATGATGACAAGAATAATGCAGAGCAATATGGAAAATCTTGGCTTAGAAAAGTTTATATAAGAAGTAAACTAAGAAGCAAGAGTTAATAATGTGGAGCTTTTTACTGAATTTGCTAATATAAAGGTAATAAGAAAAACACTCTATAATTTGAAAGTTTTCATTCAAATAAAATAATCTATCAACGAATCATTTTGAAAAATATTTATCAAAGAAATTTTTAATTAAATTTAAATCATAAAACAAAACAATCTTTGATTATAAATCAATTAATTAAGATATTCTTAATTCTTTCATAGTTTTATAGAAAGTAACACTCGTCAATCTATTATTATTTATTTCCTAACTAGCATTATTTTAAATTTTAGTTAAAGGTGATAGATTTGATATGAAATTGTAATCTAAATTTTAAATAATCATATGTTACAATATTAACACTATACCCATTTTAATAATTTATCAAAGACCAACCCATTTTTTGTTGATAGAGCATGCTATTAGATTAAATAAGAAATATTTAGCTCTTGAAAAATAATTTAGACTGATAATATTTTAATAAGCTTTATTTTTATCAAATGAACAAGAAATCTTTGTTTATTTTATTTTTTTGAAATACCTTTTAAAAATTGAAAATGATTGAGATGAAACTAGATCGATGGATTTCTCTACCTTACTACAATTTTGCATTTTAAATAATAACACTTATTCAATATTAATTCTATCTATTTATAGATCCTTTTAGACAGTCAAAAAGTAGAAAATTAAGAGCTAGAAATTAGAATGGAATAATAGGTCAATTTAATTAATCAAATGAGAGATGAAACTGCTCATTTAAAGATGTAAAACTAAGAGAATGTGGAATTCACTGAAAAACTAAATGCTGAATTGAAAAGTGCAGTGGAGGCATTAAATATTGTATAAGGAGAAAATTAGAAGGTATCTGCTGATAAGGAAGCCCTTTTAGAATATGTAGATGAACTGAAAGCAACTTATGATAATGTTGTAAAAGATAAAGATGAATTGTAAAACACTGTCTAAAAATTAGAAGAAAGAATTAAATCTTTTAAAGAGAGTAATCAAAAGGATATTGAAATGCTTAAGTAGACAATAAAAGATTAGTAATAAAGCTTATAAGATGCTGATAGAGATAAAAAAACAAGAGAATTGTAGGAAAAACACTAATTACAATTATTGAATAACGAAATAGACACTCTTAAGAGAGAAAAGGAGAGAATTGAGGTTGAATTAAATACTTCCTAATCAGAAAAAAAATAGCTTTAATAGAATTTAGAATAAACTTCTCAAAAGCTTGAGAAGGAAAAGAAGACCTCCGAGAGCTAATTAGAGAAGTTACAAGTGAGAGAATAGAACTTACTTACATCTGTAAAAAACCTTGAAGAAGTCATTCTTAAATTGAACAGAGAAAAAGATATTAATACACAGGTAGAACGATTGAGCTTAATTAGTTTGGTTACATTATCATAAATTTTATTAATTTAAATTCACTCCAATTATTTATTTATTGATTTACTGTGGATATGTGAATATTATTTAAGATATTAATTAATGATTCGCTGATATCCTTTCAAGTACATCACCCACTTTTAAAAATTAAGAAGGATATAGTTTTTAATAAACTTGCTTTTTGTAATTGATCAGAAAGGGGAATTTATTTCTTACAAATTTGTAGATTACTAAAATAAGTGGGGATTTAGCATAATATTACCAGTATTCTTAGGAATATTTATTACATTCAAAACTTATGATATTTAAAATATTAATTTTTATAAAAAAGATCATCAGCAAAATCAAGGAATTTGTAAATAATAAAGAAGTAATTGCCTTAATTGAAGAAATTGCAAATATTTGCAGTGAACAGATTTCTATAGAGAGAGAAAAGAATAGTGTTAATGTTTAAATATTCTCCATTGAGAGCAAGATGGGTACAAAAAATTCTCTCATGATTGAGCCTGAAGCTGCAAAGAATAACAGAAGAAAACTTGAAGAACTTAAGGAGGCTAGAAATGAATATGATAGCAATTAGTAGATTCTCTAATCGAAGCATAGAACATTAGAGAATGAACTTTAATAACTATTAGAATTAGAGAAGAATAAAAACTCTCGTATCTAATAACTTGAAAAGATAAATAATCATCTTAAAAATGATTTAAGTGTGTTGAAAAATGAAATAGATATGAAAGAAATATCTCGTAAAAATATTGAAAGTGCTTATAATATTCTTTTAACGGACTACAAGCGTGTTACCTAAGAATAGAAAGTCCCAGGCAGAGTTAAAGATTATTTAGCTTAGAGCGGATCCTAATCTACAACCATGCTAACAAGAAGAACAATATAAAATAATATGAATGGTAACTGCTCCCCCTCAGATAGCTACAGGAAGACAAACTCAATTTAAATCCCCTATAATATATATGAAAATTTTGATGAATCTTCTATGGTTTTGAATCAAACTCAGTAGCCATTTACAAAGGGAAGTGGAAAGAGTAGCATGATCAGTGCAATTAACTATAATAGTTATAATCCTACAAATAACAAAAATAACGAATACTGACTCAAATTAATATATTTATATTTATTTACATGTTTTCTTAAGTGCATTTATCATAATTTATCTTAGCAAGCGTTATTCATAAGAGTATTTTTTTACCACAATTTTTATTCACTATTTTTGGCGTTATACTTCTCTCTATTTACTTAATTTCTTTAGCTTATTCTATACTGCCATCATTTGGTATCTATGTAAGTTAAGAAGATTTTGTCAGAAAAATTTCTATTTTCATAGATTCAGATAGAAGATATTTGATATGATTTATATTTAATAGAATCCTCTAAAAAAATTAAATTCTTTTGGAAGAATAGTAGGTATGAATAGTTTGCTATTTAACAAATCAGTTTTTGTTTAAAACTTTGAGACATAGAAGAATAATAGAAAAAGAGCTAATAAAATACAAATAAGCTAAATGCTATTATACTACAATACATGTTATTTGCATTTTATTTACATGTGATAGTGCAGAATATGCTTGAAATTATCGGAATCCTTAATAATAGCAAGACAATCTAAGTTAATCAAAAAAAAAAATAGACAAATAAGATTAAAAAAATATGTGATAATTATTAGAGGTTGCGTAAATAATTTAATCCAAGTAAACTATCTGCTACCTCAAAATTAAATTACCTTTTTTAACATCAATCATACTATTTACTCTAACAATATTTAAGGTGAAAGTAAAAAAACAAAAAAAATCAACTTTTTTAGGTGAATAACATATAAATAATAATTACTAAAAAATAACAAATAAGTAAAATAAAAGTAATTTTTTAATTCATAAAATCTAATAATACTCTCATCCTTGTACAACTAACAGATGTTAAAGAAAATGGCAACAAGCTCTTTAATAAAAAGTGATAAATCTGTAGTTGTTATAAGAAAAAAATAAATTAGTTCAGCTATAAAATCAAAGGAATAAAATACTCCCTAATAAAATAATTCTGATGAAGACGAAGATAATGAAGAAGGTAGTTTGAGCCTCGTTAGTGCTAGTAGCAATAAATCTCAAAAGATAGTTGGCAAATTAATAAAGAAAGGTTTTAAAAAAATAGTATGGACAATTACTCCTATATTTAATTAGATTACGCAGAAGGAAATGCTGTACGTAACTGGAGAGATCTTAATAGATTTTGATAAGAAAAATACGTTTATCAATAAGAGATCTGCTTGGAATGATGTCAAGAAAATACAAAACATAGAATCTGACTATACAAATGATATTATCATTGTAAATTTTGATTCTCAAAATATGAATTTCATTGAATTCAAAAAGTAGATGTACCGCTACATGTAATATCCTGAATAGCAAATACACTAATTTGGAAGCACTTTAATTGAATATGAAAAGATCTATTAGAAATATTAAAATTTTGTAAAACTCAGAATCAACGAAATTAAAAAATCAGAAGAAAATATGAATGCCTTTGCAGATAGAAAGAGTTTATTTAACCAGCTCACTAGATAATACTATAAAAAATTGAATGATTAAGAAAAGTACTTTTTTACTGTTGAGAGTTTCCCAAATTTAGTTAATAATTAATACATTGCATAGAGAATGACTTATGGACGATAACTCTGTAATTTACTGGGCACAAATCAATAGTCCTTTCTACATATCACACAAAGGAACGGAATAATTGAATTTTACGAATTCGAAACTATGCTAGCAATAAATAAAAGGGTAATAGATGCAATAGTAGCTCATTTCAAAGACAAGCCTGTTAGCTTTGAAAATTTTACAAACTTTGAAGATGTAAAAGATGAAGGATACTATAAATTCTTTACTTACGATGAAATTGAGTTTTATGCCCGCATTAAGATTGAATATATTACTTTAGATATACTTTTGGATTCTCCAAAAGAAGATTACAAATATGATTTCTATTCAACTATTATTTACATAGAACCTTCTCAAAACACAATTAATTAAATTAATGCTTTGAGATTATCATAAAAGATTATTTCTCAAAACCTAATTAAAGAACTTGAATCTGATATGACTTATACGATTTAATCAGAGTATTTTGTAAACTAAATAGAGAAATCAACGCTAATGTTACAATAGGATAGTTAGAGTACTGTAAAGGTTTGTGGAACTAAAGAAATAGAATCTAGTTCAACCTCGCCTTTAGATCATTGAAAAGATAATAAAGAAGATATTTGTTTGATATATCTTAATAAAATAACTAGTTGTAAAAAAACTCTAAAATTATAAAAATTCTACTCAAGAATTAAATTTTCTAATCTTCTTAAAATTACTTAAACTTTATTTACAATTTAAATGTATTTCCTTATACTACTTTCTATATTAGTATCCTCAATCTTTTAATTTTATTCTCTATTATCTAAGCAATTAAGGATTTTTTTTACATCTCATATTTATATAAGCTATTTATTTAAATTTAAGCGAGTAAATTTATAATAAATTCAAGTGAGGCTTTCTTTTATAAATTAAATATTTTTGGGATGATTTCTAACTCATTTATTTTTAAATTTAAAAATTAAATATTTATAAAAAAGAAAAATAAATTCTCTCTATATAATTTGATTATAAAGCCTGTAATTTAGAAAAATATGGCTAATTCATTAAAGAAGTATAAAAAAATAGTATTTTTGAACGACCTACTCCCTTTTATTTTTTAAAACTAAAAAACTTACTACAAGTTTTGTCTGCAAATAAGACAAAAATAGATATTATTTAGATTAGTAAATATCATTTTTCTAATTTAGCGCTTCTTTTTATCTAAAGGAATTTTAAAATCATAAATAAGTATAAGAAAATCTATCGAATAAATACATATTAAATACAAATCACTTATCAAGTTTTATAAACTTCTATTAAATAAGAATAATTGCAAAAAACAAATAGAGATAAGCAAATAGATAAATGGATTATTAGATTTTATTTAAATACGATTAAGGAAAAAATATAAATTTTGGAGAGAGAGAGGCATAAATCTTAGAGATATAAACAAAATCAGAAAATTTCTCATCTAAATATACTTATTTCATTACATTTGATGAAATAAAAAATTGTTTTGATTAAAATGACATTATTTGCGATATAGAAGATTCCATTTTCTATCTATAAAATAATTAGAGATATGAGTTAAAAAATGGAGAATCAATTGAGATTGATATTTCTTAGGCATAATACAATATAGTAGAATCAAATATAGTATTTTAACTCTCATAATCAGGGATAAAGAAGTAATACTTATCCATTTTTTAAAACTAAATTCATAATATATCATAAAAAGAAAGATTTAATAGATGGAGAAATAATATATGGATTTAAAAGAGATGTTTTCAACTTTGGCGAAAGAATTAACTTAGCTCAAGAAAAACTAGAAGGAAAGTAGGATTGACGTATTATTCTTGATAGGAATGTCTAAAGAACAGTCTAATAATGTATTTTGTGAAAAAGAGATAGTTAAGATATAAAGAATACTAAAAGAAAAGAAAATGGGTACCACTATCTCTATAGCTAAAACAAAAAAAAGTTTTAAACTGATGCTAACACACAACCCTAAGATTATTCATGTTATTTGTCACGGGATTAAAGAAATTATTAATGAAAATGCAGATAAAAGTAGATTATATTAGGAGAAATATAGAACATTTTTAGAGATTGAAGATTAGAAAGGAGATAGAATTAAATTAACAGTATTTATTAATCAAATTAATTTCTGTGGTTAAAAATATTCAATTTTATAATTAATAGGGACAGAAATTAATAGGGTTGATTGAAAAATGCAATTGTTATCCAGAATTAATTATACTGAATTCATGTCATAGTTAGGAAATTTATGAAGATATGAAAAGAGTTAGTGATAAGATTTGTAATACTCTATCTGTTAAAGGAGATTTTCCAATTAACAATGTGTATGCTTATAAATTTATTTTAGCTTACTATTAGCTATTCCTAAACTCAATAATAGAAAAATAAAAAATTAACTGGTTTGGCATTTTGGAATAAACAAAGTAATAAATAAATTAGATACAAGTAAGAGCTCAATTAAAATGGGGATTCATTTGTTGTGACCGATGCAAATTTACAGAGTATTTAAAGAATTATAATTATAAATGTAGATGCTTTGAAACAGAAAGAAACATGAGTTATAGTGATTTCTAAAGAAGTCCTAATTGCAAGCATTTATTAAAGAATATTAGAGAAGAAGAGTTTGATTTCCTAAAGTAATTTGTTCTTCTTCATCTTTATGATGAAAATAATAAAAGGATTGAAAATTGTTACAAAACATAAAACTATCAAAGTGAATCGATCTAATCCACTAGTATAAAAAATAGGGCATATTTACTATTATGCTCTTCTTTTTTTAAGTAATTTTAAAGTAGCTCCTCTTCCAACCTAAAATCTAAAGTTACTATAAAGTATCTTTAAAAATTAATTGATGAGTATGATATCCCTGATATAGATAAAAAAAAGAGTGAATTATTTTTATTAGTCATAAAATTTATGAAACATGCCTTTTTGCAAGCAGAAAGATATACTTTTCATCCAGATAAAATTTCTACATAATTATCGCTTTCTAAATGTTAGGATAGAGGGTGCTTGGTAACAACCCATGGAACAGATTTTTTAACAACTCCTTATCCTAAATTATCAAAGGGAATTAGTTATAAAGAGTAATTTGATTAAATTTAGGAGTTGGAGTAAAAACAAAAGTGTGTTAAAGTATCTTTAAATAGAAACTTTTTATAGCATAATAAAGGGATAATGCTAAAATATTTGTAGGATAAGATAGTTAAATCAACTAATTTTAGTCCCTAAATTCATATTTTCAACTTAAAAAATATCAAAAGCATAGAAGATTTCAAAAGAATTTATCTTACAGATATAAAATTAGTTTGCTAATATATTGATTAGCAAAGCAAAGATTTTCATATGTTTTACTTTTATAGATGGTGTTTAGATCAGGAAACTGAAGAATTAGAAAGTGATTTTTTTAAAGGAAAATGTTCATAGGCAAAAATTTATTTTTAAACAGAAAAAGAAAGTAGTTTTGATAAATTTATTTTCTGCATTTAGGAAATGTATGACACTCAAATTCGAGATAAAATTATAAACAACGATGGAAAAGTTTAATATGATCCAAACAATAGATTTATAAAAGATAAATATTCATTTAACGAAACAGAAAAATTGTACGATAAGTTTAAAGTAGATATCAAAAATACTCATAACTTATTTCATTTGTTAATTTAATTAAAATAATAATTATCATCTTCTGAATCTTCTGAGGATAATATATTCTTTAAGATAATTGATATTTTTAAGAATAATCAACTAGAGAGACAAAGAGAGCGTTATTACTCTATAAACTCAGATAAAGATCAATTATTAAGATAACCAAGCAAAGAAAATTTTAATTTAACTTAGGGAGATATTATATAAAATATAAACCAGAGACTTCTATTTTTTGTTAACTAAGATGAGCATCCAATTAATAAACCACTTTATAAATATCTTTACAAATAAACTATGATGAATAATTTATCTCCACTTAAATTTATTCATAAAATTAGTTTAACGAGGTGCCTTCTAAAGAATATTATAGCTTTAAAAAAAGATACATTTTAAAATATTACCTATTTTTAATTATTGGGAGCATTATGTAAAGAAAGTAGAGATAGTATTGATATAAAGAAGAGCCTTTTATCTTTAAGTTCTATTTATAAAACTTTTGGGTTCTAGCATTATTCTCTAATACCACAATTTAGAGATTTAACAAGATCAATAATTTTAAATGAAATAATCCCCTTAAATACTGAATTAATAAAGGCTTACTTAATTGGGTTAAAATTTTCTAAAAACTCCTATAAAACTTTTAGAGATATTATCAAAATTCACAAGAGAGTAATGCTAGTTAAGGAAAATCCAGAGTAAATCTAAGAAATAGAACTTTTATTAAACTATCTTAAAGTCAAATATTACTTTAGAAATGCTAAAGAAAATCCTAAGTATCTCAACTTGTATTATATTAGCAATATTTTTAAGAATTCTTTGAAAAAAACATAGACAGAATTATCTATGATTTTATTCTCCAGAATCATTATAAGGATGATTGTTTTAGCTGATAAGAAAGAAGGGAATATGAATGATTTGTCTACAATCATTTTTACCAACTATAAATAATTTCAAAATGCCATGATATAAATCTATGATATAAAGCATAGAAAGAAGATAGATTAAAGTGATCAGGATTAGATTGATAAGAAAAAGTATCTTAATTAAATCCTAATATATTCAACTATTTTATCAGAGTTAGTCAAACTAATGAGTAAAATTGTTATTCCCAAATCAAGTCAATTAAAATTGGAGAAATCAAAATCAAAAGATAATTCAGTGAATTATCAAAATGATGATAATGATTATTAAATGCTTTAAAAGAATATTTAATGCTCATAATACCTGAAAATTGAAATTTAAAATGTTAGAAAGCTATATGAAAAAGTATAAGCATAAGAACAGAAAGAAATTTTAAATTAATTTGAAAATTCTCCTGAAATGATAGAACACTAAAAATTTTGTTTAACTTCATACTATAAGTTAGAATTATAAATAGAAGAAAGCTCGTTTTAACCTACATCTAAAAAAGATTCAAAAGGCATTTTTGAAGATTAGACTACAATTTATCTAAGTTCAGATAAAATTATTACTATCGTAAATGAATACTAAAAATAAGAACCGACGAGCATATCCTAAACTCTAGTCTAAAAAATAGAAAATAGCCTGCTCTCTGTTTAGTATTATTTCAGGTCATCTTAAATGAAACTAAATGGATATATAAATTATTCTATTGAATTGGGAAAATATATATAAAATATTTCAAATAGAACTATTTTCACAACCAAACTCTTAACTTAAAGTAATGTATAACAAATATCCAAAATTTAGTAGAAAGTTAAGAAAATAGTCATAATCGATGAGGAAAATTAAGCTTAGGATATTTTATAATATTATCCCGAAATAGAAAGCATTCAAAGATAAAAATAATCAAGTGAACAAATTTTAGTTGAACTTTTAATAGTTCTCAATACTCAAAAGTAATACACCTCAGATTAATATAGCATTTTTAAGGAAAAAAGATTAATTTATTTAGACATTTCTAAGCTACAATATTCTGATCCTGCTCAATTAAAGATTCTAAAAAACTAATTTATCAGAAATCTATTTCTGAATATTTTAAAAGACAAAGAAGTTATCTTTTCTTAAGCAACATTTAGTTCCATTAAAGAAATACCTTCTAATCTAATAGGAGATTACATTTTAATTAATTAATTTAAAGACAGCATACACTTTAAATTACATGATTTTAAAAATAATACCATAGAAACTATGTAACATTAGAATTTTTAAAGTGGTAGTAATAATGATATTTCTCTCAAAGAAGTCTCTTAAGAAGATATAAATGCATATTTTTATCAATTATCTTTATACAATATCGATTTATCAAAAGGATCTAATAGCTAATTAAAAGAAATATTTGGTAGAAATAATAAACTGAGTAATACACCTAAACCTTCTTAAATGTCTATGTCTAATATGAATATAGATGATGCATAAACTCCTTTAAATAAAGATTTTTATTAAGAATTTGACAATAACTAATAATAAATGTTTTAACAATTATCTTAGTAAGATGACAACAATAATGATACTAGAAAGGATATTGATAGAAATGACTAGAATTACATCAGTGATGAGGATGAAGATAATAATTATTCCAGCTAAATTCAATCTTCTCATTACTAATTCTTGAGCAGAAGATGAGATATAGAGTAAACTATTCATTTCTATCTTCTTTTATTTTAAAATATATGAAAGTATATTTTAATTATTTTACATAAAAATTCAATTTACTTTTCCATGTAATAGCATTTTCTAATTTATTGAATTATAAAATACTTATAAATTAATATATACTGTATTTCCTCATTTTTAACACTTACTTTATTCTCTTATATTTAGAAATTATAGCAATCCATTTTTAGCATTTTTAATTGGTTATTTGATCTTTAAAATAAATAAAAAATAGATTTATTAAGATAATTAAATATAATTTTGAATTATAAGATTATTTATTTATCACATAAAGTTTGTAAAAAATTAATAAAAAATATAAACTAACTATTCAATAGAACCTATTTACTTAACTTTATAAATTTTAGTAAATAAGAATCATTGTAAAATAATAACTTAGAGAAAAGTCAACAAGTAAATGAGTTTTACAATAATATTTAAATACAATCAAAGGAAAAATCAAATTTTAGGAGATATAGAAGGCTAACGCTTCTAGATTTAAACTAAATAAGAAAAGTTCTCATCTAAAAATACTTACTGCATCAGCTTTGAAGAAATACAAAATTATTTTGATTAACATGATATCATAAGTGATAAAGAAGATTCCATCATATATGTCAAAGACAATTAGAAATTAGAGTTAAAAAATGGAGATTCAATTGAGATTGATATATCTTAAGCAAACAATTACATAATCGAATCGAACATAGTGTTTTATCCCTCAAAATTGGGGATTAAAAAGTAATCATTATACAAATTTTAATAATTATTTTCATAATTTCTTATAAAGAAAGATATAGTAGATGGAGGAATTTAATATGAGTTTATAGTAAAAAATTTTAATGTTGGAATCAGATATTAAATAACTCTAGAAAAGTTAGAAGGAGAGTAAGATTGACGTATTATTCTTGATAGGCATGTCTAAAGAGCAATCTAATAATGTATTTTGCGAAAAAGAGATTGTTAAGATATAAAGAATACTAAAAGAAAAGAAAGTAGGTTCTACTATATCTATAGTTAAAACAAAAGAAATGTTTAAGTAGATGTTAACATACAATCCTAAGATCATTCATGTTATTTGTCATGGGATTAAAGAAATAGTTATTGAATAGGGAAAAAGAGAAGGGAAATACAATACTTTTTTGGAGATTGAAGATCAGAAAGGAGGTAAAATAAAACTAACAGTAAATACTTAGATAATAAATTTAATTTGGTAATAACTTTTGATTATAATTGATAGGGTTAAAAATTAATAGGGCTGATAGAGAAATGCCACTGCTACCCTGAGTTAATAATTTTAAACTCATGCCATAGTTAGGATATTTATGAAGATATGTAAAGAGTGTACAGTGATAAAATTTACAATACTTTATCTGTTAATGGAGATTTTCCTATCAACAATGTCTATGCATATAAGTTTATAGTTATTTTTTATGACCTATTTCTGAAGCAAATTCTATTAAAATAAAAGATCGTTTGGTAAGATATTCTATAAAAAACAAAAGAATAAGTAAATTTGTTACAAGTTAGAATGTAATAAGAATGTAAATTCATTTGTTGTCGCAGTTGCTAATTTACTGTGTATTCTAAGAAGTTTAATTATATATGTAAATGCTTTGAAAAAGAAAGAAAAATGACTTATAGTGATTTCTAGAATAATGCAGATTACAAGAATTTCATAAAGAATATTAGAAAAGAAGAGTTCGATTTTCTAAAGTAATTTGTTTATCTTCATAATTCAGGCGAAAATGGTAAGCTTGATGAAAATTGCTACAAAAGTGAAGACTATTAAGAAGAACAAATTAATAAATTTGATTACAAAAAAAAGGTATATTTACTTTTATGCTCATCTTACATCAGATCATTTTTAAATATCTCTACAAATAGCAAAGAAAAAGTTCCTTTAAAATATTTGATAAATTTATTTGATAAATATGTGAATCAAAATAAAGATCTAGATAAAAAAAAGGGTTTAATATTTATATTAGTCATAAAATTTATGAAATACGCATTTATGCAAGCTGAAAGGTATATTCTTAATTCACATTCAAATTCTAAGTAATTATCACTTTCAGAATGTTAGAATAGAGAAAAGTTAGTAACGATTCATGGGACTGATTTTTTAACTACACCTTATCCTAAATTATCTAAGGGAAGCAGTTATAAAGAGCAATTTGATTAGATTTAGAAAAAGGAACAAAAACTAAGAATAATTAAGATTTAATTGGGCAAGATTTTCTTCTAACAAAATAAAGGGATAATGTTAAAATATTTGCAAGACAAGATAGTTAAATCTGTGAATTTTAGTCCATAAATTCATATTTTCAACTTAAAAAATATTACAAATATTTAAGAATTCTAAGATATTTATCTAATTAATATGAATTCAATCTTCAAACATATAAGAAAATAAAACAATGATTTTCACATTTTTTATTTTTATAATTGGTGTATAAATACAAAAGCAGATTTATAAAAATTTGATTTCAAAAAAAAAAAAACTGAAAAAGCTTTAATTTATTTGGAAACTGAAATAGAAAATAGGCTCGAAAGTTATATTTTCTACATTTAGGAATTGCATGATAAGGATAAACAAGCACTATATGAATAAAGCAATAGATTTGGATTAGATAAAGAGTCTTTTGATTAAGCGAATAATTATTATACTTCTTTTAAATCATATGTATAATCCTTAAATAGTATATTTTTTAAGTTGTTTGAAATGTAAATTATTCCTGATGAACCTGGTAATAATAACTTAATAAGTTAATTAATAACTATTTTTAAGAAATACCCATTAGAAAAAGAGAGAAAACTCATTTAATATATAGGCTTAGAAAAAGTATATTCATAAACAGCTGATTTGAACTTAAAAAAGGGAGAATTAGTATAAAATATTAACAGGAGTCTTCTAAATTTTATTTGCTAAAAGGAATATGTTAACAATCAACCACTTTACAAATATATCTATAAATAAACTATGATGAATAATTTATGCCCATTTTAGTTTATTCACAAAATAAGCTTAACAAGGTGTCTTCTAAAGATTATTATAACTTAATTTAGAGAAATATTTATAGAAATTGACTAAATTTAATTGCTAGATATCTTATCTACTAGTAATAATTATGGTGATACAAAGAAGAGCCTTTTAAGATTAAGTTGTATTTATAAAACTTTTGGGTTTTAACATCATATTATAAAGTAAGAATTTAAACTTTTAGTAAGATCTATCATTTTAAATAAAACAATTCCTTTAAATACTGAGCTAATTAAAGCTTATTTAATTGGGTTAAGATTTTCTAAAAACTCATATAAAACTTTTAGAGATATTATAAAAATTCATAAGAGAATCATTCCATGTAAAAGTAAGGAAAATTCAGAGCAAATTTAAGAAATTGAAAATCTATTAAACTATCTTAAAGTTAAATATTATTTTAGAAATGCTAAAGAAAATCCTAGATATCTCAACTTGTATTAAATTAGCAATAGTTTTAACGTTTCTTTAGAAGGAGCATAGACTGAATTGTCTATGATTTTATTATCCAGAATTATTATAATGATGATTGATTTTATTGGAAACACAGAATGGAAAATGGATAATTTATCTAAAATCATAAATTCAAATTACAAAGAATTTCAAAAAGTAATGAAAAAAACTTTTAATAAAACCAGATAAAATGATGATTTAGTAGATAAAGAGAAGATTTAAAAAAAATCCCTGAATCAGATTTTAATACTTTCAACTATATTATCTGAATTAGTCAAACAAATAATGAGTAAAATCATAATTCCTAATTAAAGCAAGCTTACATTAGAAAAGTCAAAGTCAAAAGAAAATTCGGTGAATTATTAAAATGATGATAACGATTACTATTAGTAACTACAAAAGTGTTCTAAAAAATTGAAATTTTATATAAAATACGTTAGAGGGCTTTTTAATGAAATAAATAATGATTCCAAAAATTACACTGATAATTAAGCACACAAAAACTTTTGTTTAACTTCTTATTATAAATTAGAGCTACAAATAGAAGAATGTTCTTTTTAACCTATATCTAAAAATACTATCAGTATATTTGAAGATTAGACATCTATCTATTTAAGCTCAGATAGAATTATTTCTATAGTAAATGAATTCTTATAATAAGAACCAACCAGCATATCAGAAAAGTTATGTTAAAAAATAGAAAATAGTCTACTTTCTGTATAGTATTACTTCAGGTCATCTAAAATGTAACTAAAGGAATAAATAAATTATTCTATAGAATTAGGAAAAGAAATTTAAAGTATTTCAAATAGAGCAATATTCACAACTAAACTCTTAACTGCTAGTAATATTTAATAAATATCTAAGATTTTGTAGAAAATAAAAAAAATAGTCATAATTAATGAAGATAATCAATTTGATGATATTTAGTAATATTATCCTGAAATAAATAATATTCAAAAATATTCAAGTTAAAAATAGCTAAATTAACAAGGTCCAGTAGAACTTTTAATCATCCTTAATAAGAAAAAATAATATTCCCTAGAAAAATCAACATTTTTTAATGAGAAAAGATTAATTTGTTATGATGTTTCTAAGCTCGATGATTTTGATTCTTCTTAATTATAAAATCTTTAAGATTAATTTATAAGAAATCTATTCCAAAACATTTTAATATACAAAGAAAAGACCTTTTCTTCGGCAATATTCAATTCAATAGATAATATAAAAGGAGAAAATCAAATATTAATAGACAAATTTAAAGACAGTATCCTATTTAAACTGCATAACTACTAAAATATGTATTTTAAGAATATGTAATATAAAAACAATTAAGGAGAAAGTAACTAAATTTCCCTCTAAAAAGTCTCTTAAGATGAAATAAATGTGTATTTTTAGTAATTATCTACATAGAATCTTGAAACATCTAATGGAATTAATAGCTAATTATAAGATGTTTTTGGTAAAAATGATAAAATTATTCCTTCATAGTCTAAAATCAATATAGATTAAGAATAGATTAATGCAAAAGATGATTTTTATATACCAGAAAATAATCTATTTTAAAATGAGGAATAATAATCTCAATAAGATGACAATAATGAAACAAGAAATTAAGAGATAGATAAAAATAATTATAATAATGATAAAGAAAGGGAAGATTCTTCTGAAGAAATTTACACTTCCAGCTAATTCTAATATTTTAGTTAAAGTAAAAGCAAAAGCAAAATGATAGATAAATACTAAACAATAGCTTCAAGAGTTCTTTCAAATTATGATGAGTGAGAGATTCCAAACTATCCCCTTTTCCTTCCTAATTTCGAAAAATTGTTTACAATATTTTATAAATTTAAAAATTATTTTCAAATTTAAGTATGAAAAGCTATTTAAATCACTATTATAATCTGCAAAAATAAAATTATTATTAAAAAAAGATTAATAAATCTTTCATAAATTAAATAGTTTATAATTTGAAGAATCTTCTATTACATTTGGATTTATAAGAAATTTCTTGTTTGTGATATTGAAAATAAATAATTTAAATTAATAAATAAGTAAGTAAGTAAGATGTTTGAAAAATTAAATAATCTCTTTTTATATATTTATATTTTTATAAACATTAAATTAATTAAAATGTATTGTAACAAATAATAATAAAATACTTTATTTATAATCATCTTAAACCAGGCGGAGCTATACTAAACCTTGGATTAAATTTTAGAAAAACTGAACTTCTACCTCTTGCTCCTTTTGTTGGACTTTCTGCCTCTGTATCTGCCTTAGGATCTTACTTTTTACTCACTTAAAAAGCCATGAAAAATGCTGATTAATTTTATTTAGTAGTTAAGTCATTATATTTTTTTATAATAATGGACTGATTGAAATTAGGGTAGTATATTTAGTAATCTTGGTAAAGGTCAGATGACGAATCAAAGATAGCAGTATCTTAATTTTTTTATTCTGAAGCATCTTATCCCTCAGCATTTTCTTCAATAACAAATTTATCTACTAACTTTTAAAAGAGTTTCATCAATAATTACTAATTTTAATTTTCAGGAACATTGTTTGAGCTTGCTATTTATTTCAAATTACCTTTTGCTACTGATTTATTTTCTTATTGTTTATTTTAATCTTATAAATTCTTTGTCATATTTAATTATTAAGATAATCCAAATGGATCATTTTAAAAATTTTATAATAGAAGAGAGGATGATTTAGAGCTAAATGAAGATTATACTGCTTTCTTCATATTAGATTTCGGTGAGTTTATGCTATCTTTTTTAGCCCTAGAATTCCTTTTCTCTTAATTTTAGATAGATTTACTAAATGAATTAAAATCATTGATAATATCTTTTGTTATTTTATTACTTTTAGAATTTGTTAATGTATATTATCTGGTTAGCGAATTAGGAGGTAATTTTTTGTAACTATTAATTTTTACACTATTTTAGGAAGATTCACTATTAGCATCACTTAAATCTTCTTCTTGCCTTGTTTCAGAAATTTAATTTAATTCTTTATTTTAATGTTAATTATAATTATAAGTGAATTTGTTATCTTATTTATTTGAATTTTTAGTTATTGATTTCGATTTATTCCGAGTACTTAAATCACTTTATGAACCACTATCAGAATTACTATTTTCAGAAGAATTATCACTTTTTTCACTTTTTGGAGATTTATTTTTATCATTAAATTTAACAAAGTGAGAAAGTTTGTGCTCATTATTTTAAATATAGGTAGCTGTTGATGATTTTTTAGATTTTAAGCTTTATAAACTAGATGAACGGCTTCTTTTTTCTGATTCAGAATTTGATCCAGAGGAATTTGAAGAGCTAAGAGAAGAAGAAGAACTTAACCCACTAGAATCTGTAGATTCTAATTCATCACCGCTTTAGTAATCGAAAATGCCATCAGGGTATAGTTCTTTACATGCTAATTTTAGTAAAGAATTTTCTTTAAGTGAGGAAAATTTTCCTCTATTACTTCTTGTATGTTTCACTCTATCAGATATCTATGGTGAATAAATATATCTTCTAATAGTAACCTATTTGTTAGGCACAGAATGAACTACTGGACACTAACTCATTAAATGGTCTTATCTATTACAAGAGTAACATTTAACACCAATATCATGATATCTATTATTATTAATATTTAAAATAGGCTAATTAAATAATTTTAATAACAGCATTATTTATTCATTTTAATTTTTCTAAAAATTTATCACATAAATTTTTAATTTGAGTTTAGGGGAGGGGGATTATGTTAATATTTGAGGATATACAGCATATGTAAAAATTATTTAAAAATATTTACTTTTACGAAAATGAGATCTAATCCTTAATCAAACAAAATTTTTCATAATCAGCTGAAGAAGTTTAGAGAAGCTGTATAAATTCTGACCTTTCTATTTTAATTAATGTAGTAAAATCAACAGCTTTTATTGTAGCACAACGAGCATAACCAGTAAAAAATGAAATTTCCCCAAAAGAATCACCGATATTAAGAAAATAGAATTATTAAGAAAAAGGAGCTAATTACTATTATAAGTTTAATTAGTTATTTGAATTTGATTGGCTTGTTGCAGATGTATTTAAAAAACTAGTTTGCGGCGAAGATAATTAAGGAATACCAGATATTTAATTAAAGCCAGTAGTAGATTAGATTTACTATTAGTTCTATTGGTTAGTTATAGACTGATTATAAGTAATTTGAACAGTACCATTACGTATAAAATAAATAGAGCTATCATCAATCGTATCCTATTAGCAAATTATTTAATTAGGAGGAAAATGAACTTCTTTTAATATGTGAGATAATCTCATGCAAACATTACGAGAAAAATTATTTCTAAAAATAGGAGATTTTTTTAGGACAACATGATTTACTTCATCAATCAAATCTTTTTAAAGATATTTTGGTAAATCATTAATGATAACGGACTCTAATTCTTCATGCTTTTCAGCTGATTATTTCCAAAAATTTTCTAAGTAATCCCTAATTTAATATCTAAGATTAAGATTAATATTATGTCTGCTCATGTAAGCATTAATAACAGCCATTTTTTCATCAATAATTCTTTTTTATCTATAAAATTCATCTAAAATAGCACCGATTGCATTTACATTATAAGCAAATATACCACAAGCAAATAACATAATAATAACACTAACCAAAAATTCAATGCTTGTAGCAGGCACTATATCACCGTATCCTACAGTCGTCATTGTAACGACAACGTAATAGATTGTTTAAATATACCAAGTGAACCAGCTCATATCATAAATTTCTCTCTTATTTAAATAAGAATTTCCATTTGTTAATTATTAGTATCTGCCAGTAAAAATCCAAATGCAAGTAATAAAATGAGATATAAGAAGGACATTACTAAATAGATTGAAGAGAGCAAGTGCATTTTTCTTTTTTGAAGATAAATCGAGACGGTCTTCTACTCTTTTAGCAATAATGCCAAATTATATGTATTTAACAAAGTAAATTACTAGAAAATAAGTAGTAGGATCTTTGTAATTATCTAGATTCTCTTCTATATGATCTTTTCTAAATGATAAGCAAATTATGCTCAAAAGTGCGAAAACATCTAAAAGCAACCCTCCTTCATGGTAATAGTGATTTAATATTTTATCTTTTTCTAGTACGGTTGCACCATTTTTATTATATCCTGTATTCATAGCAACAATTAAATCAAGCAGTAAAATGATAGGGATTGTAATATGAGAAATAGGATCACCAACTAGGTTGTCTAAATCTAATCCAGTTGAAATACAAAGAGGGATAACCCAAAAAGTGTAAATTAAAAGCACCATTTAACAGACATCCCAAATTATTTTGAAATGAGATGAAGGAGAAATAACTGGCATAATTTCAAACATTCCTACAATAATTTATTTTAGTTATCTCTGAATATTTTCGCTAGCAGTTAGCTCTTCAGTATCATCATCTTCAGGAACAGCTGATTTATCCATTACTTTAAAGTGTTTCTTTTCTAGCTTTTTCTAGCGGTTAAAGCTGCTCAAATTAAACTTACACTTTTATAAAAAGTATCTAATTTTGGCATTTTTAAAAACTTTCAAAATCTTATCCTTTTCTTATTTATTTTCAGGAATTGTTGCTGATTGAGGAGTAGCTCCAACTTATCCTGAAAGTGATTTCCTATCAGATTCATTTATCTAGCCTTATGAAGTAAGTAAATCAGCTTAAAATTATGATGACCTAGAAATATTATTCTATTATAAATTATTTCCAAAGCTTAACTAATTATTCTATGGATGAGCATAAGACATAGCCCGTTTGCCAGGTTATCTCTAGAAAGGTTTTTACTATAGTCCTTTATCTGTTTATTAAAAATCCTATAAATTGGTTGATTTATTAATATCCTCTTCTGTTTCTTTCAAATTAAAGCTTGAGCTTTTGTTTAACAATATACTGGATTACATTTTCATATTCTCAATGCTTTCATTTAAAAAAGATTTATTCCAATTAACTTTCTTTTAAGGCAGGTTAAAAGACTAGTAATCTTCTTCTTCAGCTTCATCTTCTTCATCGCTTTTTCTTCCTTTACTGCTTCTCTTTTATACTACTCTCTTCCCACTTTAGTCATCATTATTATCTTCACTTTTTCCGCTAATGTTACTTGATGATTATTAAGAAAAATTTTTAATTTCTTTTCTAATATTATTCTGATTAATATTAGGCATTTCTATATTTTTAGTATCATTACTGTTGGAGCCCTAAAATAATTTCTTTTTATTCAAAGGTTTATCATCTTTATGATAATCATTTTCAGTATTTAAGTTGCTACTATTATTACTACTAAATTCCTCAGATTTACTATGATATTTCCCTTTATTATCCTTACGAGTAGTAAATATTTTGTATAGGGAATCTTTACCCCATTATTATTAACTATTTTAAGAATTTATTAACTATTAGTTTATACTATTAATGACATCATCTTCAATTGTTTTATTTTCCGCCTATTAACTATTTAAGTTATTGTTCTATCCAAAACTAAATACACTTCCTTGGTTCACCCTAGGCTACTTTGGTGTTTACATCGACTGATAGTAGCCATCTATCATATCTATTTTATTTCAGCCTATCTCTATTTAAAAATGCTTTATTCTACCAATTTTAATATCTCTATCTTAGAAATTGTTGATTGATTTCTTCTTACTTATTAATCAGTATTAGATATTGAATGACTAATAATAAAATTGAATAATTCTTAATTATATTATTTTATAAGCCAACGAATTATTAGACAGATATCTCAATTAATCTATTTAGATTGCTTGATGAATAATTGCTGGTTGACTGACCCACTGATTATTTTTGTTCTTTTTACTTAATTTAATAATATAATTTAGTATGTAGTTTATTCTGAAAATTAGATCTATTATTTTTTCTTCAAAAAAATGTTTGTTTAATAAAATCCATTAAAATTTAATTATTAATTTCAATTTTTAATTCCTGCCTCATTTTACTTCTTACGAATATTAACTTGATAAGAATAGTAAGTAAATTCAATAGATCTTAAAAATATTGTGGTAAATATTAACAAAATTTTTTTGATGGTAAATATAGAAATCTTTTTTTTTATCCATCTTCTAATTTAAAATAAGATCTGATTAATAACTATTTGTGTATTACCCTCTGCTTACCGAAATAAAGAAAGGTCTATAGATCTATCGTTTTACTTGAAAATATTTGATTTACACTAAACAAATTTTCATATAACCATTATTTTTTTACTGTAAGGCAAAATATTAAAGTATATTCTCAAATTATCTTTTTATAATTTAATTATATTTAAGATTACGAAAATCATGAAGGAATTCTTTCATATATTTTTGCCCATTTTTTAAGTATAATTATGCTAATAATTAATAATCTATTAGAGTAAATTCAACATTGAAAATACTTTTTTTCTAATAAGTTTTCTAAAAATAATATTATAAATGTTGAATATCTAAATAAAGAAATATTAAAATAATAAGGAAAGTAAAGAATATTGTATTCTTTTCTAAAGTTAATTTTGTACAATTACTCTTCCATGAGTGGTATTTTTTAGTTTAATATTATACAAATTAATCTTCATTTTCTTATTCATGATTTACTTTCTGTTTTGGTTTATTAGTAATATCAAATTTACTTTAATCCAAACTATACTAAAATTCCTATCCATTTTTTTAAAAAATAAACTTTTATGTTTATTTTAAGATAAAGAAGTAGCATTTCTTACAAACAAAGAACCACGTAAAAAATTTATTTCTAAATATAATCAGCAAACCATTTAAAATATTATTTAACTCCATTGCTTATTTTGATAAAAAATATAAAAAACCCCCTTTAAATTATTAAAAGTAGTTACTGTATACTCTCTAATTTAAGGTCCCCTCCTTTCTTAGATAAATTTTCCAAAAAGGGGATCTTAAACATGAAAAATAGTCTTTAAATTAGAGGGGGATCTTAAATTAGGAGGGTGTCTTAAATTAGAGAGTATACAGTATCACATTAAATTTTTAATTTCATCTATCCCAATTTATGTTAAAAATACTCCTTTTATTAATATTAAAATAGAGATTTGCCTTAAAAGATAAACAGTTGTTATAATTTAAAAGTATAAATGTAAAAGTAATATAATAATAATGAAAATATAAAAAATTTTACAAAAAGTAAATGAAAAATGTTACAATTATAATAACTATAATAGTTAGTTATTCTTCAATTTTTGCTTAAATAATTAATTAAATTATTATTATTATTATTATAATTTAGATTATCAAAATAATTATTTAATTTATGCAGAGTTTTGGATTTTTTCAGGAAAATCATTTAAAGCATTTATAAAATTTAAAAGATTGAATTCTCTCCTTGAACCAGGATTATAAGTATTGTCAAAAGGATCTTATATAGAGATATCTTATTAGCAATATTGGTATGAAGATAGATCTCCTCTCAGATACTAGGGAATAGTTGTGATAACTAATTTAGGTATGTTGTTTATATTATTGCAAAATTATTTGTAAAATTTTATTAAATAAATAAACAAATCTTAGATTGGGATTAAGTCTAATGTTTTAAGAGATTTTTTTTCCAACAAATTTTTTCTTATCTCCTATAAATTAGTAGCAAAGTTATTAACTTTAATAACTGTTTCTACCTTTTTAATATAGCATCGAATATACTATTCTTTACTATCAAACTTACAGACTGTATGATCTTAAAGACTTGAAATGATATTTTATTATATTAAAAAAAATATAACCATATTCATTAAAGCATATGATGTCAAGGATTATTACTGTTTAATATTATTCTTCTTTGCCCACATCTTAAATAAGACACATAAAATCTTTATTTTTTAGTGAATATTTAAATAAGTGAAGAATAACTGAGAATTCATAACAC
This sequence comes from Tetrahymena borealis, assembly GCA_000260095.1. Lineage (NCBI taxonomy): Eukaryota > Ciliophora > Oligohymenophorea > Hymenostomatida > Tetrahymenidae > Tetrahymena > Tetrahymena borealis. The sequence continues at coordinate 1,812,967 of JH651227.1, forward strand.
CAAGTGGATTATCATAAATAAAATCAACTTTAAAATTTGTACTCATTTAAGTAACTGTAATAAAGGGAACTCTAATCCAATTAGTTAATACTGAAGTTACTTAAAATTCTTCATTTCTAAGTCTATATCTGCATATTCTATCTATAAAAATCAAAGCACAATTATAAGATATGTTTTTATTCTCAAACTTAAGATTTACATCTACATCGGATTCTTTTGACAAACTTGTTCCTTATAGAAAAGAGCCGAATATATTTGCTTTTAAAGTAAGTGGTCCAAACTCTATTTCTGCATTAACATGTATAGTTTTTAAAAGGAAATTAACTAATGTTAGCATTTGCTCTTTGTCTTTAGATTTGAGCACATTATCAAAATAGAGCTAATATAAACCCTTTTCAATCTCTTCGTTCCCATTAATTGAAATATTCTCTTCTTAGTAAATGCAATCTATATTCTCAATAATTAATCTTTTATCTTATCCAGTATCTACACTTTCATTTATCCTTTAGCTTTCAAAAATTTAAGAATTTGCTTCTTATATTCCTAATAAAACATACTTTTACTATTTTAAAAATAAAATTATTATTCTAAATATGATTTGTTTATTGATAGAATTTACTTAGTTAGCGAACTAATCCTGTTAGTTTATTTATCTTTAATATTAATTAACATAATAGGTCTATTAGTGATTTTATTTATAAATATTCTATCTATTTATTTAAATATTATTTAAAATGTTGTTGTTATAGCTATTATTATCTTGTTACAAATTTTATAAATTATTATTACTAAAATAATTTATTTAATTTGGTTGTTATTGTTATTGTTAATTTTAATTGTTCTATTGTAGAGGTATTTAATTATTTTAGTAATTCATTTATGTGTTCATCTTTTCATAATTATTATAAATTTATTAATTTTATTAAGCATCTCCCTATAATATTATTATAAAAAGTTTAATTTAGCAATTCTAATGAAATATTCTAAAAAAGTAATCCTACTTAATAATATTATATTGACTTCGGTCTGTTAGGTATCTAATTATCTTAGATGTTTTATGACAGATACTAATTAGATTAAGGTCTTTGAGGGGGGTATTATTGTTGCTAAAAGGTATCTTAATTTCTATTATTTAATTATTGATATTTGCTTAAATACATTCCTATTTTAATAATCATTTTTATATTAAATTACCTATCGATTATTATAGATGACGATTTATCTTTTTGAAATTTAATTTATTCATTTACTACGTTTTCATACTCAATGATAGATGGAGCTTAAACCTTTTTATTGTTTTCTTTAATTTCATTTATTGCCATCAGAATCAATGTCAAAAATAATTCTTATTTTTCTTATGTTAATATGGCTGTAGTTTATAATTTTTCAATTAAACTTCTCCACCTATTAAATATCCTTATATCATACTCGTTGTTGTAAATATCATTTATCTATTAAGTAATAAAATCTTCGAAAACCTTTGAATAAAAAAATGGGATTTCCATACTTCCTTTTATGATTTGAATCACTTTTTAATTAAATTAATCACTATTTTCCTATCCATTGTCAATCCTATCAGATAAATTCTAGAGCTAGGTCAAAATCTTTTGAAATTTATTGTTTATTTCCATTTCTGCTACTTAAATTTGCAATTTATTTATCTTAATTTGATTATTGAATCAATATATCTTTATCAATTTTTTTTGTTTGAAGATATCAATTACTTATTAGAATAATCAAAATCTACATTGAAATTGGTATTGTAAAAGATTGCTAATCATACAAAATAATGATTGATTATTTAATTATTTTTTAATAAAATACTTTTTATCAAATCCTTTTATTTTATTAATAAAAATATTGATAAAATAGTTTTTGGGAATAAAAATAATTTAATAAAAATGGAAATTAAAATTAAATTTAATGATTTACTATTATAGTACACTAAATATAATAAATAATAGAATGTTAAATCTATTTATAACAATCTGGGGTTGGGGTTGGGGTTGGGGGTTGGGGTTGGGGTTGGGGTTGGGGTTGGGGTTGGGGTTGGGGTTGG